>JAODAL010038747.1:0-38827 GCA_025379985.1 Phyllomedusa bahiana
TCTTTAGAAAGGGTTTAAAAACCAAAAAAACTGTTTTTTTGGCACACCTATTCCACCCCTTTTTTATTTGTCCCATGCACCCATGGGAGAGACTGCATCAAACCCTGCACAGGGTGGATGAACTGCTATCTACAGCAAATTCCTTGATTGTTCGTCAAAATGTTCCCCTGGCAGCCCCCCAAAAGAAAAAAGCTCCCCTTTTTGACATCACTGCCTCTGGCCCGCAGAGTGCTCCATTGTTTACACGCGGAGTGTTTCCGTCTATGCAAAACCCTTTTTAGATACAAAGGGGGCGGGCCCTTTTTTCCGAAGTTTGGGGGGGGGCGGCCATCATTTTCAAAAGGAAAATTTTGTTTTTCCCCCAACAAATAAATTTTTTCAGTCCCAAGAGGGGGGCACAGTGTAAAAGAATCCATGGCATTTCCCCCACAATTGCTGCTGATGGCTTTCTACAGGGGGGTATTTCTCTTTTTTTTGTGACGTTTTTTTTTGAAAATTTCATTAATTTTGTATCTGACATAAATCCCTTTGGAAAAAATTTTCCAAAAATAATGGAAAAAGTAAGAGAAATTTATTTTGCGCCAAAAGATTTTAGATCTCTTTCAACCCCAAGAAAATTGCACCAGCGGACAGAAATGGAAAAACCAGGGGAAATTTTAACAATAACCCTTGAGGGAAACAACGTGCAGGAAGAAATGATGGGAAAAAAAAGGCCGGGGGCAAGCTTCTGGGGACTTAATCCCAAGAAAAAGACCTATCAATTTTTCCACTGGGTTTAGGGGAAATTTTAAATCCCCAACTGAATTAACTGTGCACACCCGCGATTAGTTAGCTCAGTTTTTGCGTGAAGGGTTTTTAACGCAAAACTTAAGAACCCGGAAAACTGTTTACATGCTGGGAATAGGGCAAAATTGGTTCCCCTTTGCCAAATTTTTTCAAATACACGGATTGACCTGGCCCCTGGGATGGTTTCAATAGTGTCCCAAAGTTTGCCAGCGAAAGGGGCGTTTTGCCTTTTTTCCCCAAACAATTTAAGGGGTCCCTTTAGAAGGCTTAAAATCTCACAAATCGTTTTTTGGCACACCCCATTCCACCTTTCATAGTGCCATGCACCCAAAGGGGAAGGACTGCAGTCCAAACCCCCGCACAGGATGGATTTAACGCTATCTACAGCTATTTCCTTGATTGTTCTGTCAAACTGTCATGGGGAGCCCCCCCCGAAAAAAAACACTCCTTTGTGACATCACTGCCTCTGGCTGCCCGAGTGCTCCATTGTGACAAGCCTTTTTTCCGTCCCATGCAAAACCCTTTTAGATAAAGGGAAAGGCCCTTTTTTTTTCTTGAAGTTGTGGGGGGGGCCATCTTTTTTCAAAAGGGAAATTTTGTTTTTTCCCCAACAAATAAATTTTTCAAGTCCACAAGAGGGGGACCACAGTGTACAGACTCCCTGGCAGTCATCCCCAATTGCTGCTGATGGCTCCTACATAAGTATTTCTCTTGTTTTTTGGGCTGTTTTTACTAAAACATTTTAAAATTTTAAACGGAACCCTATATCTTGGAAAAATTTCCAAAAATAATGGAAAAAGTAAAAGATAATGATTTTTGCCCAAGATTTTAGATTTTGCAACGCAAGAAAATTGCACCCGCGGACAGAAAAGGAAAACCGGGGGGAAAATTTAGCAATAACCCTTGAGCGAAGGCAACGTGCAGGGAAGACTGATGGAATCAATGGGACCGGGAGCATGCTTTCTGGTGGGCTTTTAAACCCCAATAAAAAAAAAAAACTATCCCAAATTTTTCCCCCTGGGTGGGGGGGAAAATTTTAGTCCAAGCTGAATTTAACCTTGTGCACACCCCGCGATTAGTTTAGCCCTAGTGCGTGAAATTTTAAGCAAGACCCTTTTTAACCCGGAAAACGTTTTTCATGCTGGGAATAGGGAAAATTGGTTCCCATTGCCCCAAATTTTCAAATACAAAGGATGACCTGGTCCCCTGGAAAGGTGCAATTTGTCGAAAGTTTTCCAGCGATGGCCCATTTTTTTCCCTTTTTTTTAATCAATTTAGGGCTCTTCAAAGGGTTAAAATCTCACAAATCTGTCTTTTTTTGGGACACCTATTCCCCCTTTTATATGTGCCCATGCACCCATTGAGAGACCCGCAGTCAAACCCCTGGGACAGGATGGGTGAACTGCTAAAAAAACAAACTATTAAACCTTGATTTGTTCTGTCAAACTGTTTATGGGCAGCCCCCAGAGAAAAAAAAGGGCTCCTTGTGACATCACTGCCTCTGGTGCAGAGTGCCCATTTTTGACACGCGGGGTGTTTCCCTCTATGGGAAAAGCCTTTTTAATAAAAAGGGGCCCGGCCCTTTTGTTTTTTGAAGTTTGTTTGGGGGGGGCCATCTTTTTTTCAAAAGGGGAAATTTTTATTTCCTCCAACAAATACATTTTGCAGTCCACAAGGGGGGACAACAGTGAAAAGAATCCATTGGGAAAAAATCCACAATTTCTGGCTGATGGCTAAATACAGTATGTATTTCTTTGTTTTGTGACTGTTTTTTAAAAGAAATAATTTTTAGTATCTGACATATTTTTTGGGAAAATTGTCCAAAATAAGGAAACAGTAAAGTAAAGATTTTGGGGCCCAAAATTTTTTGATCTTGAACGCAAGAAAATTGGTCCAGCGGACAGAAATGGGAAAACCAGGGCAATTTCAGCAAAAAACCCTTGAGGAATTCCCAAAGTGCAGGGAAGACGATGGGGAAACAAGGGGCCGGGGGCATGCTTCCCGGTGACTTAATCCCAAGAAAAAGACCTATCAAAAAATTCCACTGGGGGAGGGGGAAATTTTAGTCCAAAACTGAATTAACTGTGGGACACCAGCGGGTTTAATAAGCTCATTTTTTTCGTGAAGATTTTACAGCAAGATTATGATCGGACACTGTTTTCAATTTCGGGGAATAGGGCAAAATTGGGTTTTTCCCCTTGCCAAAAATTTTTCAAAAAGGATTACCTGGTTTCCCGGAAGGTGCAAAAGTGTGAAAGTTTTCCAAAAACGTGGGCGAATTTTTCCCCTTTTTTCCCAAACAATTTAAGGGGGTCTTCAGAAGGCTTAAAAAACTCACAAATCCCGTTCTTTTGGCACACCTATTCCCCCTTTCATATGGCCCCTCACCCATGGGAGAGACTGAAAAAATCAAACCCCCTTTCACAGGAGGGGTGAACTGCTATCTACAGCTATTTTTCCTTGGGTTGTTCGTCAAACTGTCCCTGGCACCCCCAGAGAAAAAAAGGGCCCCTTTTTGACATCACTGCCTCTTTTGGGTTCAGAAATGGGTCCATTGTGCACGCGATTTTTTCCGTCTAAAGCAAAAACCTTTGTAGATACAAAGGGAAAGGCCATTTTGTTCTTGAAGTTTGGGGGGCGGCCCCTCTTTTTTCCCAAAAAGGGAAAATTTTATTTCCTTTCCCAAAAAATAAATTTTGCAGCCACAAGAGGGGGACAACAGGGTACAGAATCCCCGGCATTCATCCCCCAAAAAAATGCCCGATGGCTAATAAGTATTTAAATTTTTCTTTGTTTTTTTGACTGTTTTTTTTTGAAATTTCATAATTTTTAAACGACTATATCTTTGGAAATTTTTCCAAAAAAAATGGAAACAGGAAGAGATTTAAAAATTTTGGGGCCCCCCAAAAATTTTAGATTTTCTGCAACGCAAGAAAATTGCACCAGCGGGCAGAAATGGAAAACCAAGGGGAATTTCAGCAATAAACCCCTTTAGGGAATTTAACGTTTCAGGGAAGACTGAAGGAAAAACCCAAAGGGGCCGGGAGCATGCTTCTGGTAAATTAATCCCAAAAATTAGACCTATCAATTTTTCCACTGGGTGAGGGGGGTTTAGTCCAAGCTGAAAAAACGTGCACACCCCGCGTTTTGTTTAGCTCAGTTGTGCGTGAAAATTTTTTTAAACAAACTTTTGATCCCGGGGCACTGGGTTTTCATGCTGGGGAAAAAGGGGGAAAATTTTGGGTTTTTCCCTTGCCAAATTGTTCAAATACAGGGAACCTGGTTTCCCCCGGTTGGTGGGGAATAGTTTTCAAAAATTTTCCACGATGGTCCCATTTTGCCTTTTTTTCCCAAACAATTTTAAAGGGTCTTCAAAGGCTTTTTAAAACTCACAAAACTGTTTTTTTGGGGACACCTAAATTTCCCCCTTTCAAAGTCCCCTGCAACCCCTGGGAAAAGAAAGGGAGTCAAAACCCCCGCACAAAGGAAAGGAAAATGCTATCTACAGCTATTTTCCTTTTATTGTTCTGTCAAACTTCCCTGGCATCCCCCAGAAAAAACAGGGCTCCTTTTTGACATCCCCGCCTCTGGGTGCAAGTGCTCCATTGTGACAGGGGGAGTTTTCCCTCTATGCAAAGGGCCCTTTTTAAAATACAAGGGGAAAGGGCAATTTTTTTTTCTTGAAAATTTGTGGGGGCGGCCATCTTTTTTCAAAAGGGAAAATTGATTTCCTCCAACAAATAAAAATTTTCAGTCCCCCAAGGGGGAAAAAGTGTACGAATCCATTGGGAAACCTCCACAATTGCTGCTGATGGCTACTACAGTATGTATTTATTTTTTTTTGTGACTGTTTTTTTTGAAATACATTATTAAAATTTTGACATATATCTTGGGGAAAATTGTCCAAAAAAAAAAAAAATGGAAAAAAGTAAGAAAAAATTTATTTTGCGGGCCCAAAAATATTTTGATCTCGGGAACGGGAAAAAAATTGCACCAGCGGGCAAAAGGAAATCCAAAGGCCAAAATTTTACAATAACCCTTGAGGGAAGTCCAAAAGCAGGGGAAAACGATGGGGAAACAAAAGGAAAAGGGGCATGCTTCTGGGACTTAATCCCCAAAAAATAACCAATCAAATTTTTCCACTGGGGGAGGGGAAATTTTAGTCCCCAACTGAATTAAAGTGGGACACCCCCGATTATCTACCAGTTTGGGGTGAAGATTTTAAAAGCAAAACTTTTGATCTGGGGCACTGTTTTAAATGCTGGGGAATAAAGGGGAAAATTGGTTCCCTTTTCCCCAAATTTTTTCAAAAACACGGATGACCGGTCCCCTGGGGGATGGTGCAATAGTGTCAAAAATTTGCCCGCATGGTCGATTTTTTCCTTTTTTTCCCAAAAAAATTTTTGGGCTCTTCAAAGGCTTTAAAAAACTCCCCAAAACCTGTCCCCTTTTTAAAGGGACACCCTATTTCCCCCTTTTCATATGTGCCCATGCACCCCCTGGGAGAGACCGCAGTCAAAACCCCCGCACAGGGTGGGGTGAACCCGCTATTACCCTATTTTTCCCTTTATTTTCTGTCAAACTGTCATGGCAGCCCCCAGAGAAAAACAGGGCTCCTTTGTGACATCACTGCCTCTGGCTGCAGAGTGCTCCATTGTGACACGCGGAGTGTTCCGTCTATGCAAAGCCTTTGTAGATACAGGGAACGGCCATTTTGTTCTTGAAGTTTGTGGGGGCGGCCATCTTGTTTTCAAAAGGAACTTTTGATTTCCTCGCAACAAATAAATTTTGCAGTCCACAAGAGGGGGACAACAGTGTACAGAATCCATGGCATTCATCCACAATTGCTGCTGATGGCTACTACAGTATGTATTTCTCTTGTTTTGTGACTGTTTTTACTGAAATACATTATTAGTATCTGACATATATCTTGGAAGATTGTCCAAAAATAATGGAAACAGTAAGAGATAATGATTTTGCGCCAAAGATTTTAGATCTCTGCAACGCAAGAAAATTGCACCAGCGGACAGAAATGGAAATCCAGGGCAATTTCAGCAATAACCCTTGAGGGAAGTCAACGTGCAGGGAAGACTGATGGAATCAATGGACCGGGAGCATGCTTCTGGTGACTTAATCCCAAGAAATAGACCTATCAATTATTCCACTGGGTGAGGGAATTGTAGTCCAAGCTGAATTAACTGTGCACACCAGCGATTAGTCTAGCTCAGTTGTGCGTGAAGATTTTACAGCAAGACTTATGATCTGGACACTGTTTACATGCTGGGGAATAGGGCAAAATTGGTTCCCATTGCCAAATTGTTCAAATACACGGATGACCTGGTCCCCTGGTATGGTGCAATAGTGTCGAAAGTTTGCCAGCGATGGTCGATTTTGCCTTTTTCCAATCAATTTAGGGCTCTTCAGAAGGCTTAAAATCTCACAAATCTGTCTTTTTGGCACACCTATTCCACCTTTCATATGTGCCCATGCACCCATGGGAGAGACTGCAGTCAAACCCCTGCACAGGATGGATGAACTGCTATCTACAGCTATTTCCTTGATTGTTCTGTCAAACTGTCATGGCAGCCCCCAGAGAAAAACAGGGCTCCTTTGTGACATCACTGCCTCTGGCTGCAGAGTGCTCCATTGTGACACGCGGAGTGTTCCGTCTATGCAAAGCCTTTGTAGATACAAGGAACGGGCATTTTGTTCTTGAAGTTTGTGGGGGCGGCCATCTTATTTTCAAAAGGAACTTTTGATTTCCTCACAACAAATACATTTTGCAGTCCACAAGAGGGGGACAACAGTGTACAGAATCCATGGCATTCATCCACAATTGCTGCTGATGGCTACTACAGTAAATGTATTTCTCCTTGTTTGTGACTGTTTTTTTTATAATACATTATTAAGTATCTGAACAATATATCTTGGAAGATTGTCCAAAAATAATGGAAACAGTAAGAGATAATGATTTTGCACCAAAGATTTTAGATCTCTGCAACGTAAGAAAATTGCACCAGCAGACAGAAATGGAAATCCAGGGCAATTTCAGCAATGACCCTTGAGGGAAGTCAAAATGCAGGGAAGACTGATGGAATCAATGGACTCAGGAGCATGCCTTTCTGGTGACATAAATCCCAAGAAAGTAGACCTATCAATTTTATTCCACTGGGTGAGGAGGAATTGGTAGTCCAAGCTGAATAAACTGTGCAAACCCACCACGACAAGTCTAAGCTCAGTTGTGGTTGAAGATTTTACCGCACAGACTTATGAATCTGGACACAGTTTACATGCTGGGGAATAGGGCAAAATTGGTTCCCATTTGCCAGAATTGTTCAAATACACGATGACCATGCTCCCCCTGGTATGGTGCAATATTGTCCGAAAGTTTGCCAGCGATGGTCGATTTATTGCCTTTTTCCCATCAATTTAGGGCTCTCAGAAAGTCTTAAAAATCTCACAATCTGTCTTTTATTGGCAACACACCATATTTCATTCCACCTTTTTCAATAATGTGCCCATGCACCAATGAGGGAGAGACTGCATTTCCAAACCCCAGCAAAACAGTTAAAACAAAATGGGATTGAAAAAAACGCTATCCTACAGCTATTTTCCTTGGATTTGTATTCCTGTTTCAAAACTGTCCCCCCCCCCATGGCCAGCCCCCAAGAGAAAACCAGGGCTTTCCTTTTCCTGAACAAACACTGGCCTCTGGCTGGCAGAGTGGCTCCTTTTCCCCAATTGTGACACGCCGGAGTGGTTTTCCGTCCTATATGCAAAGCCCCTTGTAAAAGAAGAATACAAATGAACGGCCCCCCAATTTTGTTTCTGAACTTTTTGTGGGGCGGCCATCTTGTTTTCAAAAGGATCTTTTTTGATTTCCTCACAAACAAACCAAATTTTTGCAGTCCACAAGAGGGACAACAGTGTACAAATCCATGGCAATTCATCCACAATTGCTGCTATGGCTTACTACAGATATGGTTAATTTTCTCTTGTTTTTGACTGTTTTTATTGAAATAACATTATTAGGATCTGACAATATATCTTGGGAAGATGTCCAAAAATAATGGAAACAGTAAGAGATAATGAATTCTTGCCCAAAGATATTAGATCTCTGCAACGCAGAAAATTGCACCAAGCGGGACAGAAATGAAAATTTTCCAGGTGGCAATTTCCCACCAAATAAAAACCCCTTGAGGAATTAAACGTGGGCAAGGAAGCCCTGAAAATGAATCAATTGGTACCCGGTGAGCAATGCTTTCCCTTGGTGACCCCTAATCCCCAATATAATAGACCTATCAATTATTGCCACTGGGTGAGGGAATTTAGTCCCCCCAAGCTGAATTTAAACTGTGGCACACCAATCGAATAGTCCCCCCCCCTAAGCTCAGTTGTGCGTGAAAGAATTTTTTTTTACAGTGCAAAACTTATTAATCTGGGACCACTGTTTACAATGCTGGGGGAAAATAGGGCCAAAATTTGGGTTTTCCCATTGCCCAAATTGGTTCCAAATACACTGATGAACCTGGTTCCCCTGTATGGTGCCAAATAGTGGCCGAAAAGTTTTGCCAGCGAATTGGTCATTTTTGCTTTTTTTTTTCCATCAATTTTTAGGGCTTTAACTTCAAGAGGCCTTAAAATCCTCTACAAATCTGTGTTTTTTTGGCCACACATAATTCCCCACCTTTTCATATGTGGGTCCCCCATTCACCCATGGGAAGATGAAATGCAAGTCAAAACCCCTGCACAGGATTGATGAACCTGCCTATCTACAGCATATTTTTCCTTATTGTTTTCTTGGTCCCAAAACTGTCATGGCAAGCCCCCAGGAAGAAAAAACAAGGGGTGCTCCTTTGTGAACATACACGCCCTCTGGCTGCAGAGTGCTCCATTTTGAACACGCCCGGAGAGGTTTTTCCCGTCCTATTGCCAAAGCCTAATGTATATACCAAGGGAACTGCTAGGCCATTTTGTTCTTGAAGTTTTGTGGGGCAGCCATCCTTGTTTTCAAAAGGAACTTTTGATTTTTTCCTCCGCCAACAAAATAAAATTTTTTTGGCAGTCCACAAGAGGGGGGACAACTGTGTACAGAATTCCTTGGCATTACAATCCACAATTGCTGACTGATGGCTTTTGAACTACAGTATGTTATTTTTCTCTTTGTTTATGGTGACTGTTTTTATTATGAAATCCATTATTTAGGATCCTGACAATAAATATCTGGGAAGATTGTCCCCAACAAATATGGAAAACAAGTAAAGAAAAATAATGAATTTTGCGCGCAAATGATTTTTTAGATCTCTGGCAACGCTAGAAAAATTGCAACCAGCCGCAGAAAAAATGGAAATTCCCAGGGCATTTTCCAGCATAACCCTTGAGGGAAGGTCTAAACGTGTCCAGTAAGACTGATGGAAATCATGGACCGGGGGAGCATGCCTTCTGGTGACTTTAATCCCCAAGAAATAGACCTATCAATTTATTCACTGGGTGATGGAAATTGTAGTCCCAAAGCCGAATAACTGTGCACACACCAGCCGATTAGTCCCCTAGCTCAGTTGTGTGTGGAAAAAGATTTTTTACAGCAAGACTTTATGATCCTGGTACCACTGTTTTTTACATGCTGGGGAAAATAGGGCAAAAAATTTGGTTCCACAAATTGCCAAAATTGTTTTTCAAATACACGGAATGACCATGGGTTCCCCTGGTATGGTGCAAAAGTGTCGAAAAGTATTTTTTGCCAGCCGATGGGGTCGAATTTTTTTTTGGCCTTATTTTCCAATCCAATTTTTTTTAGTGCTTCTTTCAGAAGGGCTTAAAATCTTCACAAATCTGTGGGTTTTTTGGCACCACACATAATTCCAACCTTTCATATGTAGCCCCAATGGTAACCCAATGGGAGAGAAAATGCAGTCTAAAACCCCTGCACAGATGGAATTGAACTGCCTATCTTACAGCATATTTCCTTTGATTGTTTTCTGTCCAACAGTCCCAGTGCAGCCCCCCCCAGAAGAAAAACAGGCTTCCTTTTGTGGACATCCCAACCTGCCTCTGGCTGCAGATGGGCCTCCATGTTGACACGCTGAAGTGTTTCGTCTAATGCAAAAGCCTTATGTAAGATACAGGATCGCCCCATTCTTGTTTCTTGAAGTTGGTGGGGGCAAGCCATCTTTGGTTTTTCACAGGAAACCATTTTTTGATTTTCCTCGCAACAAAATAAATTTTTGCAGACCACAAGAAGTGGGGAACCAACAGTGGTAAACAGAATTCCCATGGCCAATAATTTATCCACAATTTGCTGCCAGGGATGGCTACACATTATGTATTTCTTTCTTGTTTTTTAGTTACAGTTTTAATTGATAATCATTTTCTATTAGGAAATCTGAACATATATCTTTTGGAAGATTGTCCCCCAAAAAAAATATTGAAAACATAAATAAGAATTAAATTGATTTTTTGGCGCCAAAATTTTTAGATCTTCCTTGCTTACGCCCAAAGAAAAAATATTTGCACCAGCGGACAGAAAATGGAAAATCCCAGGCAAATGTCAGCAATAAACGCCTTGAGGGGAATTCAACGTGCATGGAAGAACTGAAATGAATCAAATGGACCGGGAAGCATGCCTATTTCCTGGATGTGGACTTAATCCCAAGAAAAATATACACCTGTCCATTAATCCCCCACTGTCGGTGGTTAGGGAATGTAGTCCCACCACCAAGCTTGAAAATTAACTGTGCCCAAAAACAAATCCGCGGATTATCTAGCTCAGTTTGGGTGCGGAAAGATTTTGTTTTACAGCAAAAAACATTATAATCTGGAAACACTGTTTACCATGCTGTGGAAAAGGGGCAAATATTTGGGTTATTTATCCCATTAGCCCCCAAAATTGTTTTCAAATACACGGATGAACCTGGTCCCCTGATATGAGTGGGCCAATTGAAGAGTGTCGAAATGTTTTTTTTGGCCACGATGGTCGATTTTAGGCCCCTTTTTTTTTTTTTCCAATCAATTTAAGGGGCTCTTCCGAAAAGGCCTTTTAAAAATCTCACAAAATCTGTCTCCCCCCTTTTTTTTGGTCACACATATTCCACCTTGATTCCATAAGTTGGCCCCATGCCCACCCCCATGGGGGTGGGGAGAGAATTCAAGTTTTCAAAAAATTCCCAAATTCCCTTGCATAGGATGGATGAACCTGCTATCTACAGCTATTTCCCTTGAATTGTTCTGTCAAACTGTCATGGCCAAGGGCCCCCCAGAGAAAAAACATGGGCTCCCTTTGGTGACATCACTGCCTCCCCCTGCCAGCCCAAGAGTGCTCCCATTTTTGGAGACGACCGCGAAGTTTTTTCCGTCCTACAATCAAATGCAAAAAAAAAAGGCCCCTTATGGGTAGATACAGTGAACTCCATTTTGTTCTTGGAAGTTTTGTGGGGGCGGCTCCCATCCCCCCTTTTTTGTTTTTTTTCAAAAAGGAACTTTTGATTTTCCCTCCGCAACCAAAAAGAATTAAAATTTTTTTTGCAGTCCACAAGAGGGGGAACAAACAAGTGTACAGAATCCATGCATTCATCCACAATTGCTGCTGGAAAGGCTACTACAAGTATGTATTTCTCTTGTTTTCTGACTGTTTTATTGAGATACATTATAAGGACCTGACCATATATCGTTGGAAAGATTGTCCAAAAATAAAATGGGAAACAGTAAGAGATAATGGATGTTTGCCTCCAAAGAATTTTAGATCTCTGCAACGCAAGAAAATTGCAAACAGCGGACAGAAATGGAAAATCCAGTGCAATTTCAGCAATAGGCCCCTTGAGGGTATAAGTTCAACGTGCAAGCGAAGACTTATGAAATCAACTGGACCGGAGCATGCTCTTTGACTTAATCCCAAGAAATAGACCTATCAATTATTCCACTGGTGAGGGAATTGTAAGTCCCCATGCTGGAATAATTGTGCACAACCAGCGATTAAGTCCTAGCTCAGTTGTCGTGAAGATTTTAACAGCAGAACTAATTATGATCTGGACACTGTTTACATGCTGGGGAATAGGGCAAAATAGGTGCCCGTTGCCAAATTGGTTTCAAATAAAGACACGGATGACCTGGTCCCCTGGTATGTGCAATAGGTGTCAAAAAAGTTTGGCCAGCGATGGTCCTATTGCCTTTCCAATCAATTTAGGGCTCTTCAGAAGGCTTAAAAATCTCACAAATCTGTCCTTTTGGCACACCAGTACAACCTTATTCCACCTTTTCCAATGTGCCCATCACCCAATGGAGGAGACTGCAGTCAAACCCTGCACCAGGATTGGATGATCAGCAATCTACAGCATTTCCTTGATTGTTTCAGTCAAACTGTCATGGCACCCCCCAGAGAAAAAAAACAGGCGTCCTTTGTGACATCACTGCCTCTGCTGCAGAGTGGCTCCATAGTTGACACGCGGAGGTGTTTTCCCCGTCAATGCAAAGCCTTTGTAGATACCATGAACGGCCATTTTGATTCTTGAAGTTTTGTGGGAGCGGCCATCTTGTTTTCAAACGGAACTTTTGATTTCCTCACAACAAACACATTTTGCAGTCCACAAGAGTGGGACAACAGTGTACAGGTTCCATGGCATTCATCCACAATTGCTGCTGATGGCTACTACAGTATGTATTTCTCTTGTTTTGTGACTGTTTTTTATTGAAATACATTATTAGTATCTGACATATATCTTGGGAAGATGTCCCAAAAATTAATGAATCAGTAAGAATAATGATTTGCACCAAAAGATTTTAGATCTCTGCAACGTAAGAAATTGGCACACAGCAGACAAAATGGAAATCCAGGGCAATTTCAGCAATAGCCCTTGAGGAAGTCACCGATGCAGGGAAGACAGATGGATATCATTGACCGGGGGGTAGCATGCTTTCTTGACTTAATCCCCAAGAAATAAGACCTATCAATTATTCACTGGGGTGATGAATTGTAAGTCCCCGCTGAATTAACTGTGGCACACCAGCGATTAGTCCTAGCTCAGTTTGTGGCGTGGAAAGATTTTACCGCAAACTTAATGATCCCTGGACACTGTTTTACATGCTGGGGAAATAGGGCAAAATTGGTTCCCATTGCAATGTGTTCAAATACAAAGGATGACCTGGTCCCATGGTATGGTGCAATAGTGGCGTAAGTTTGCCAGCGCTGGTCGAGTTTGGCTTTTTACAATCAATTTAGGGCTCTTCAGAAGGATTAAAATCTCACAAAGCTGTCTTGTTGGCAAACCTATTACACCTTTCATATGTAGCCATGCACCCAAGGGAGAGACTGGCAGTCAAACCCCTGCCAGTAAGGATGAACTGCTACTACAGCTATTTCCTTGAATTGTTCTGATCAAACTGTCCTTGGCACCACCCAGAGAAAAACAGGGCTCCTTTTCAGACACATCACTGCCTCTGTCTGCAGCGAGTGCTCTCTCATTGTGACACGCGGAGGTTTCCGTCTATCAAAGCCATTGTAGATACAATGAACGGCCATTTTTTGTTCTTGAAGTTGTGGTCCGGCCATTTTGTTTTCAAAGGAACTTTGATTTCCTCACAACAAACACATTTTGCAGGTCCACAAGAGTGGACAACAGTGTACATAACCATGGCAATTCATCCACAATTGCTGCTGAAAGGGGGGGGCTACTACAAGTATGTAATTCCTCTTTTGTTTTTTGGTGACGGTTTTTTATTGAATACATTATTAGAATCTGACATATATCTGGAAGATTGTCCAAAAAATAATGGAAACAGTAAGAGATAATGGATTTTGCCTCCAAGATTTTAGATCTCTGCAAACGCAAGAAAATTGCACCAGCGGACAGAAATGAGAAATCCAGGGCAATTCAGCAATAACCCTTGAGGGAAAGTCAACGTGCAGGGAAGACTGAGGAGAAACAATGGAACCGGGATCATGCTTCTGGTGACTTAATCCCAAGGAAAATAGACCTATCAATTATTCCACTGGGTGAGGGAATTGTAGTCCCAAGCTGAATTAACTGTGCACCTACCAGCGATTAGTCTAGCTCAGTAAGTGCGTTAAGATGTTACATCAAGGCTTATGATCGGACACTGTTAACATGCTGGGGAATAGTGCAAAATGGTTCCCATTTGCCAAAATTGTTCAAAACACAGACGGATGACCTTGGTCCCCTGTATGGTGCAATAGTGTCGAAAAGTTTGCCCAGCGATGGTCATTTGCCTTTTTCCATCAATTTAGGGCTCTTCAGAAAGGCTTAAAATCTCACAAATCTGTGTTTTTGGCACCAAATTTCCACCTTTCATATTGTTCCCATGCAACCCAATGGGAGAGAATGCAGTCAAACCCCTGCACAAGGATGGAATGAACTGCTATCTACAGCTATTTCCTTGATTGTTCTGTCAAAACTGGTCATGGCATGCCCCCAGAGAAAAACAGGGCTCCTATGTGACATCACTGCCCTCGGCTGCAGAGTGCTCCATTGTGGAGGCACGCGGAGTTTTCCCGTCTATGCAAAGCCTTGTTAGATACAGGGAACGGCCCATTTTGTTCTTTTGACGTTTTTGTGGGGGGCGCCCATCTTGTTTTCCAAAGGAACGTTGATTTCCTTCGCAACAAATATTTTGAAGTCCACAAGAGGGGGAAAACAGTGTACAGAATCCGATAGGCATTCATCCCACAATTGCTTAGGCTGATGTCTACTACAGTAAATGTATTTCTCTTTGTTTTTGACTGTATTTTTTATTGAAATACATTATTAGGTTCAGCAATATATCTTGGAAGATTGTCCAAAATCAATGGAAACAGTAAGGAGATAACGATTTTTGCGCCAAAGAATATTAGATCTCTGCAACGCAAGAAAATTTCACCAGCGGACAGAAATGGAAATCCAGGGCAATTTCAGCAATAGCCCTTGAGGGAAGTAACGTGCAGGGAATACTGATGGAATCAATGGAGCTGGGAGCATGCTTCTGGTGACATTAATCCCAAGAAACAGACCTAATCAATTATTCCACTGTGGTGAGGAATTGTATCCCAAGCCTGAATTAAACTGTGCAAACGACCAGCGTTTAGTCTAGCTCATTTGTGCGTGAATATTATTACAAGCAAGACTTATGATTCTGGACACCTGGTTTACATGCTGGGGAATAGGGCAAAATGGTTCCCCATTGACCAAATTGTTCAAATACAACGGAATGACCCTGGTCCCCTGGTATGGATTCAATATGTCGAAAGTTTGCCAGCGATGGTCGATATTGCCTTTTTCCAATCAATTTAGGGCTCTTCAGAACCCTGAAAATCTCACACAACTGTCTTTTCGGCACCCCTATTCCACCTTCTCATAGTTCCCATGAACCCATGGGAAGGAGACTGCAAGTCAAACCCCTGCACGCAGGAGGGATGAACTGATATCTACAGACTATTTTCCATTGATTGTGGTCTGTCAAACTGTCATGGCAGCCCCCAGAGTAAATACAGGGCTCCTTGTGACATCACAGCCTCTGGCTTGCAGATGTGCTCCATTGTGACACCGGAGTGTTACCGTCTATGCAAAAGCCTTTGTAATACAATTGAACGCGCCATTTTGTTCTTGAAGATTTGTGGGGCGGCCATCTTGAATTTCAAAAGGAACTTTGAATTACCTCACAACAAACACATTTTGCAGTCCACAAAGTGGGACAAACCAGTTACAGGTTTCCATGGCATTCGTATCCACAAATTGCTGCTGATGGCTACTACAGTAATGTATTTCCCTTGTTTTGTGAGTGTTTTATTGAAATACATTATTAGTAATCTGACATGATATCTTGGAATATTGTCAAAATAAATGAAACAGTTAAAGATAAGATTTTTGCACCAAAGATTTTAATCCTGCAACGTAAGAAAATTGCACCAGCAGACAGAAATGGAAATCCAGGGCAATTTCAGCAATGACCCTTGAGGGAAGTCAAAATGCAGGGAGTCATGATGGAATCAATGGACCGGGAGCATGCAATTCTGGTGACTTAATCCAAAAAAATAGACCTATCAAATTACTCCACTGGTGAGGAATTGTAGTCCAAGCTGAATTAACTGAGCACAACCAGCGAATTAGTCTAGCTCAGTTTTTGTGCCTGACAATTTTACACAGCCAAGACTTATGATCTTTGACACTGTTTACATGCTGGAAATAGGGCAAATTGGTTCCCCATTGCCAAATAGTTCAAATACAACAAACACGGTATGACCTGGTCCCCTGGTAATGTGTGCAAATAGTGTCGAAAGTTTCCACAATGGGTCGCTTTTTCCTTTTTCCCAATCAATTTAGGGGCTCTTCAGAAAGCTAAAAAAATCTCACAATCTGTCCTTTTTTTTGGCACACCAATTTCACCTTTATTATGTGTCCCATGCACCCATGGGAGAGACATGCAGTCAACCCCTGCAACAGGATGGATGAACTGCTATCTACAGCTATTTCCTTGATTGTTCTGTCAAACTGTCATGGCAGCCCCCAGTGGAAAAAAGGGCTCCTTTGTGACATCCACTGGCCTCTGGCTGCAATAGTGCTCCCATTGTGAAACGGCGGAGTGGTTCCGTTCTATGCAAAGCCTTTGTTAGATACCATGAACGCCATTTTTTTTCTTGAAGTTGGGGGGCGGCCATCTTGTTTTCAAAAGGAGACTTTGATTCCTCACAACAAATATATTTGCAGTCCACATAGAGTGTCACAACAGTGGTAAACAGGTCCCATGTCAATTTCCATGCCACAAATGCTGCAGATGGCTACTACAGTATGTTAATTTCCTCTTGTTTTGTGACTGTTTTTTATTGACAATACATTATTAGTAATCTGACATATATCTTGGAAGATTGTCCCAAAAAAATATAATGGAAAATTAAGAGATAATGATTTTGCCAACCAAAGATTTAGATCTCTGCAACGTAAGAAATTGCACCATCCGGACTAAGAAATGGAACTCCAGGCAATTTCAGCAAAAGCCCTTTGAGGGAAGTTCAACGTGCAGGGAAGACTTATGAAATCAATGGACCGGACATGCTTCATTGTGACTTAATCCCAAGAAATAGGACCTATCAATTTATTCACTGGGTGTGGGAATTGTAGTCCAAGCTGAATTAACTGTGGCACTCCAGCGATTATTCTAGCTCAGTTTTGTGCGTGAAGATTTTATAGCAAGACTTATGATCTGACACTGTTTTTTACATGCTGGGGAATAGGGCCCAAAATTGGTCCCATTGACAATTTTGTTCAAAATTACAACGGATGACCTGGTCCCCCTGGTAATGGTGCAATAGTGTCCGAAAGTTTTGCCAGCGATGTCTATATTGTGCCTTTTTCCAATCATTTATGTGCTCTTCAGAAAGGACTTAAAATCTCAAAAATCTGTTTTTGGCACACCTATTAAACCTTTAATATGTGCCCATGCACCCATGGGAGAGAATGCAGTCAAATCCCTGCACAGATGGATGAACCTGCTATCTACAGCTATTTCCATGATTGTTCTGTCAACTGTCCAATGGCATCCCCCCAGAGAAAAACAGGGCTCCTTTTGGTGACTCACTGCCTCTGGCTGCAGAGTGCTCCATTGTGACACGCGAGTTTTTCCCCGTCTATGCACAGCCTTGTAGATACAGGTAACGGGCCATTTTGTTCTTGAAGTTTGTGGGGGGCGGCCATCATGTTTTCAAAAGAACTTTTGATTGCCTCGCAACAAATAATTTTGCAGTCCACAAGAGGGGTACAACAGTGGTAACAGAATCCATGGCATTCACCTCAATTGCTGCTGATGGCTACTACAGTATGTATTTCTTTGTTTTGTGAACTGTTTTTTAATGATATACAATATTTGAGTATCTGACAGTATATCTTGGACCAGTGTCCAAAAATAATGGAAACAGTACGAGATAAAAATTATGCGCCAAAGATTATCGATCTCTGCAACGCAAGATAATTGAAGCATCGGTCAGAAATTGAAATCCATGGCAATTTCAGCATAGCCTTGAGGACAGTGTCAACGTGCAGGAAAGACCTGATGGAATCGATGGGACCGGGAGTCCATGCTTCTGGTGACTTAGATCCAAGAAATAGACCAATCAATTATTCCACTGGTGAGGGACTTGTAGTCCAAGCTGAAAAATTAACTGTGGGCACACCAGCGATTAGACCCTAGCTCTGTATGTCGTGAAGTTTTTGACCAAGAATTATGATCCCGGGACACTGTTTTTACAGTGCGGGGGAAATATGGCAAAAAAATTGGGTTTTCCCATTGCCAAATTGTTCAAATACACTGAATAACCTGTCCCCCCTGTTAATGTGTCAATAGTGTCATCGAAAGTTTGCCAGTAATGGTCGCTTTTCCCTTTTTACAATCAATTTAGGGCTCTACAGAAGGATTAAAATCTCACAAATTTGTATTTTTGGCACACCTATTTCCCACCTTTCATATGTGCCCATGGAACCCATGGTGAGAGACTGCAGTCAAACCCCTGCACATTATTGATGAACTGCTATCTACATCTATTTCCTTGATTGTTCTGTCAAACTGTCATGGCAGCCCCCAGAGAAAAGCAGGGCTCCTTTGTGACATCACTGCCTCTGGCTGCAGAGTGCTCCATTGTGACACGCGGAGTGTTCCGTCTATGCAAAGCCTTTGTAGATACAATGAACGGCCCATTTTTATGTTCTGAAGTTTTGTGTGGGGGCGGCCCCATCCTTGTGTTTTCAAAAGGAACTTTTGATTTCCCTCACAACAAACACATTTTTTCAGTCCACACAAGAGTGGGACAACATGTCCAGGTTCCATGGCATTCATCCACAATTGCTGCTGATGCTACTACAGTAATGGTAGTTCTCTTGTTTGTGACTGTTTTTTTATTGAAATAAATTATTAGTATCTGAACATACTATCTTTTGGAAGATTGTCCAAAAATAATGGAAACAGTAAGAGATAATGATTTTGCACCAAAGATTTTAGATCTCTGCAACGTAAGAAAATAGCACCAGCAGACAGAATAATGGAAATCCAGGGCAGAATTTCAGCAATGACCCTTTAAGGGAAGTCAAATGCAGGGAAGTTCTGATGGAATCAATTGGACCGGGAGCATGCCTTCGGTGACTTAATCCAAAGAAATAGAACCTACTCAATTTATTCCACTGGTGAGTGAATATGTAGTCCAAGGCTGAATTAACTGTGCACACCAGCGATTAGTCCCGTAGCTCAGTTGTGCCTGAATATTTTAAACAGCAAGACTTATGATCTGGACACTGTTTTTTACTCATGCTGGGAAATAGGGCAAAATTGGTTCCCATTGCCAAAATTGTTCAAATACACGGATTGACCTGGTCCCCTGGTATGTGCCAATAGTGTCGGGGGGGGGGGGGTGGGGGGCGAAAGTTGCCAGCAATGGTCGCTTTTTTCCCTTTTACCAATCATGTTTAGGGCCACTTCAGAAGGCTTAAAATCTCACAAAATCGTCTTTTTGGCACACTATTCCACCTTTCTTATGTGCCCATGCACCCATTGGGAAGGAGACCTTGCAGTCAAACACCCTGCACAGGATGATGAACTGCTATCTACAGCTATTTTCCTTGATTGTTTCTGTCAAACTGAGTCATGGCAGGCCCCAGAGAAAAACAGGGCTCCTGTGGGACATAACAGCCACTGGCTGCAGAGTGCTCCAGTGTGGGACACCGGAGTGTTTCGTCTATGCAAAGCCTTTTGTAGATACAGGGAACTACCATTTTGTTTCTTGAAGTTTTGTGGGGCGGCATATTCTTGTTTTCAAAAGGAACCCATTTGAATTTCCTCAGCAACAAATAAATTTTGCAGTCCACAATGAGGGGGGGAACAAACAGTGTACAGAAGACCATGGCAATTCATCCACAATTGCTGCTGGATGCTACTACAGTATGATTTTCTCCTTTTTCTGACTGTTTTTAATGAAAATACATTATTAGGAGTGACCTGACCATATATTCTTGGAAGATTGTCCAAAAATAATGGAAACAGTAAGAGATAATGATTTTGCGCCAAAGATTTTAGATCTCTGCAACCGCACGAAAATTGCAACATTGCGACGAAAAAATGGAAATCCAGGGCAATTTCACGAATAGCCCTTTGAGGGAAGTCAACGTGCAGCGAAGACTGATGGAATCAATGGACTCGGGAGCATGCTTCCTGGTGAACTAAATCTCCAAGAAATAGAACCTAGTCAATGTATTCCCACTGGGTGAGGGATTGGGATTGTAAGTCCAAGCAGAATTAAATTGTGTCACATACCAGCGATTAGTCCTAGCTCAGTTGTTGCGAGAAGATTTTACAGCAAGACTTAGATCTGGACACTGTTTTCATGCTGGGGAATAGGGTCAAAATTGGTTTCCCATTGTCAAAATGTTCAAAACACTGGATGAACCTGGTTCCCCCGGTTAAATGGTGCAATAGTTCGAAAGTTTGCCAGCGATTGGTCCGGATATTGCCCTTTCCAATCAATTTAAGGGCTCCTTCAAAGGCTTAAAATCTCACAAATCGTCCCTTTTTGCACACCTAATTTACACCTTTCATATGTGGCCCATGCACCCATGGGAAGACTGCAGTCCAAAACCCTGCACAGGATTGGATGAACTGCTATCTACAGCTAATTCCTTCCTTTGATTGTTCTGTACAAACTGTCCCTGGCACCCCCTAGGAGAGAAAAACGGGCTCCTTGTGCATCACTGCCTCTGGCTGCAGAGTGCTTCCATTGTGACACTCGGAGTGATTTCCGTCCTATTGCAAATCCTTTGGAAGATATAATAACGTGCCATTTTGTTTCTTCGAAGTATTTGTGTGGGGTCGGGCCATCTTGTTTTCAAAAGGAACTTTTGATTTCCTCACAACAAACACATTTTTGCAGTCCCACAAGAGTGGGGACAACAGTGTACATTACCATGGCATTCTCCACAATTGTTGGCTGATTGGCTACTACAGTATGTATTTCTCTGTTTTGTACTGTTTTTTATTGAAATACAATTATTAGTATCTGACATATATCTTGTAAGATTGTCCCAAAAATACTGAAGACAGTAAGAGATAATGAATTTTTCACCAAAGATTTTTAGATCTCTGCAACTTAAGAAATGCACCATCATACAAAAAAATGAAACCCAGGCACTTTCAGAAATAGCCCTTGAGTGAAGTCCCAACGTGCCAGGGAAGACTGATGGAATCAATGTACCGGGAAGCAATGCTCTGGTGACTTCATCCCCAAGAAATAGACCTTTCAATTATCCACTGGGTTGAGGGAATTGTAGTCCAAGCTGTATTTAACTGTCACACCTTAGCGGATTTATGTCTAGCTCAGTTGTGCGTGAAAGATTTTAACCGTGCAAGACTAAGCATCTGTACACTGTATTACATGCTGGGGAATAGGTCAAAATTGGTCCCATTGCCAAATTGTTCAAGATACAACCGGAAGACCTTGGTCCCATGGTGTAAATGGGTGCAATAGTGGTCCCGAAAGTTTGCCACAGCGAAGGTCGATATTTTGCCCTTTTCCACAATCAATTTAGGGCTCTTCAGAGGCATAAAATGCTCACAAATCTGGTCTTTTTGGCACACCCTAATTTCCACCTTTCATATGTGCCCCATGCACCCATGGAGAGAACTGTCAGTCAAACCCCTGCACAGTAATGGAGAAACTGCTATCTACAGCTATTTCCTTGATTGTTCTGTCAAACTGTCATTGGCAGCCCCCCAAGAAAAACAGGGCTTCCTTTCTGACACTCACGCCATCTGGCTGCAGAGTGCTTTCGCATTGTTGACACGCGGAGTGTTCCGTCTATGTCAAATGCCTTTGTAGATACAATTGAACCGGCCATTTGTTCATGAAGTTTGTGGGCGGTCCAATTTGGTTTTTCAAAAAGGAACTTTTGATTTCCTCAAACACGAAAACACATTTTGCAGTTACACAAAGTGGGACAATAGTGTACAGATCCTGGCATTCATCCACAATTTGCTGCTGTAAAAGGCTACTACAGTATGTATTTCTCCTTTTTTTGTGACCTGTTTTTATTGAAATACATTATTAGTGATCGACATATATCTTGGAAGAATTTGTCCAAAAATAAATGGAAACAGAAAGAGAATAATGGATTTTGCGCCAAAGATTTTAGATCTCTGCCAACGCAAGAAAATTGCACCAGCCGGACAGAATGGGAAATCCAAGGGCAATTTACAGCAATAACACCTCTGAGGGAAGAGCAACGTGCAGGGAAGACATGAATGGAAATCAAGACCGGGAGCCTGCAGTCCTGGTGGAAACTTTTTATAAATTCCCCCCGAGAAAATAGACCCAATGATCAAAAATTAATACCCAACAGGGTGATGGAAATTTAAGTCCAAGGCTGAATTACTGTTGCACACCAAGGCGATTAAAGTCCCTAGCTCGAGTTGTTTTGGCGTTTTTTAAGATTTTTTTTAAACCAATGCAAAAGACTATATGAATCTTGGACACTGGTTTTTTTAACATGCTGGGGAATAAGGGCCCCCCCAAAATTTTTGGTTCCCAATTGCCCAAAATTTGGGTTCAAATACAAAAAATCCCGGAAAGAACCCTTGTTACCCCCTGGTAAAATGTAGGCAATATGGGGGTTCGAAATTTTTGCCATCGATGGACCGATTTTTTTTTGCCTTTTTTTCTTTCCAATCAATGTTGTAGGGGGCTTCTTCAGAAAGGCTTTTTTTTTCACATTCCTCTCAAAATTCTGTGTTTTTTTTTGGCACACAAATATTTCACTAATCATATGTTGCCCATTGGCACCCAATGGGAAGGAGAAAAAAAATTCCAAAGTCAAAAAACCCCCTGCCCACAGGAATGAAGAACAGGCTATCTAAACAGCATAAAGTTTATTTTTACCCCTTGATTTTTTTCTGGGTCCCCAAACACTGTTCCCCCCCCAAGGCCCCCAGCCCCCCCCCAGAGAAAAAACATGGGCTTTCCTTTTGTGGAACAATCAACCTGCCCCCTCTTGGCCCTCAATTTGCCTCCATTGGGTGAAACACCGGAAGAGGTTTTTTTCCCGTCTAAATAATTGACCAATAAAAAGCCCCCCTTTGTAGATACAAGGGGAACGGCCCCCAATTTTGTTTTTCCTTTGAAGTTTTTTGTGGTGGTGTGCGGCCCCCCACCATTTTTTTAATCTTCCCTCCTTAAACAACAACAAACGGAAGGAGATGAAAAAAGGAGAGAGTAAAACAAGAATGGCCCCCGCCCCCCACCAAAAAACTTCAAAGAAAACCAAAATGGCCCGTTTCCCTGTTAATCTACAAAAAGGCCTTTGGCATTAGACCCGGAAAACCCTCGGCGTGTTTCAACAATGGAGGCAACTCTGGCAGCCAGAGGGCAGTGATGTCAACAAAAAGGGAGCCCATGTTTAATTTTTTTCTTCTGGGGCCTGCCCAATAACAGTGTTGAACAAAAAGAAAACACAATCAAGAAAATAGCCTTGTAGATAGCAGTTTTCATCCATCCCTGGTTTGGCAATGGGTTTAGACTGCCCATATTCTCCCTCTCCCCATGGTATGCATGGGCAACCAAACATAATGAAAAAGGTGTGAAAATATTGTTGGTTGCCTAAAAAAACCACAGATATTTTGTGAGATTTTTTTAAGCCTTTCAGAAGAAGCCCTGAACATTGATTGGAAAAAAAAAGGCAAAATCGACCATCGCCTTTTGGCAAAACTATTTCTGACCACCTATTGCACCATAAACCATGGGGACCAGGTCCATCCCGTGTAAAAATTGAGAACAATTTGCAATTGGAAAACCAATTATTTTTTGCCCTAAATTCCCCCCAGCAAATGTTAAACAGTGTACCCCCCCCGATCATAAAGTCATTGCCTGTAAAAAATCTTAACTCACTTGAAACTGAGTAGACTAATCCGCTTGGTTTGTTGGGGGGCACAAGTTAATGTTTTCAGCCTTTGGACTAAACAATTTCCCTCACCCAGTGGGGAAATAATTTTTGATAAGGTGTCCTTTATTTCTTGGGTAAATTATCGGCTCAACCAGAAGCAATGGCCCCCCCCACCGGGTCCCCATTGATTCCTCAGTCTTTTCCCCTGCTAACGTTGAACTTTCCCCTCAAGGGGTTAATTGCTTGAAATTAGCCCCTGGATTTTCCATTTTCCTTGTCCGCTGGTGCACTTTTTTTTCTTGCGTTCCAGAGGAATCTAAAAATCTTTTTTGGCCGCAAAATCAATTTAAACTCCTTTTACTGTTTTCCAATTTTTTATTATTTTGGACAAACATCTTTTTCCAAGATTATTATGGTTCCCAGATCGTAAATATTGTAATTTTCAATTATAAAACCGTTCCCCACAAAACAAAGAGAAAATACAACTGTAGTAGCCAAATCCAGCCAGCAATTTTGGGATTTGAAAAAATGCCATGGATTCCCCTGTACAACTGTTTTTTTTTGTTCCCACCTTCTTTGTGTGACCGGCAAAAAAATGAGGGGTTTTTTTTGTGAGGAAAAAAAATCAAAAAGGTTCCTTTTGAAAACACAAAATGGCCGGGCCCCCCCACCAAAACTTCCAAAGAACAAAAATGGCCCGTCCAATTTGAAAACCTTAACAAAAGCATTTGGACATAGACGGAACACCTCCCGCGTGTCACAATTGGGAAGGCACTCTTCAGCCCCCAGAGTCAGTTGGGATGTTCAATGAAAGGAGCCCTTTTTTTCTCCTGGGGCCTGCCAATGACAGTTATTTTTTGACAGAAAACATCCAAGGGAAATAAGCTGTAATAGGCAGTTTTCCATTTTCCAACTGGTGCAGGGGTTTTGGACTGCAAGTTCCCCCTCTCCCCATTGTTGGCGGCAATGGGCACATTTTGAAAAGGGGTTGAATTAGGTTGGGTGGCCAAAAAAGGACAAATTTTTGTGAGATTTTTTTAATCCTTCTGAAGAGCCCCCGCTAAATTGGGATTGGAATAAAAGGCCAATAAAATCGCCCATCGCTGCAAAACAATCGACATCCGTATTGCCACCCATACCAATGGGAAACCAGGTCAATCCTTGTGTAAAAATTGTAAAAACAAATTATGTCAAGTGGGGAAAAAAAACCAATTTTGCCCTATTCCCACATGTGAAACAAGTGGTCCCAGTAGTCAATAAAAGTTCCCCCCCCCCCCTTGCCGGTAAAAAATCTTCCCACGCACAACTGAGCTAGACTTAAATCCGCTGGGTGGTGTCAACAGTTATAAATTCCAGCTTGGACAACAATTTTTCCCCCTCACCCACAGTTTGAATAATTGAATTAGGTTTCCCCTTAATTTTACCTTGGGATTTAAGTCACCAAATCAAGCCCTTCCCGGTCCCATTGGGATTTCCCATCAGTCCTTCCTGCACGTTTTTTTGAACTTTCCCCTCAGTGCTATTGCTTGAAAATTGCCCCGTGGAAGTATTCCATTTCCTTGTCTGGCTGGTGGCAATTTTTCCTTACTTTTTTGCAATAGAATTCCCTAAACATCTTTTGGTGCAAAATCAATAAATCCCTCCCCTTTACCTGTTTTTCCAATTATTTTTTGGACAAATCTTCAAGATATATGTCAAAAAAATACTAATAATGTAAATTTTTTTCCAATAAAAAAAACTCAGTTCACCAACAACACAAAGGAAAAAAATTAAACAATACTGTAAGTTAAGCCCATCACCAGCAATTGTGGAATGGAAAGCCCCATGGAACCTGTACACTTGTTTTGGGGTCCCCCCCCAACCCTTTGGGGACTGTCAAAAAAAAAAAATGGTGTATTTTGATTTGTTGAAGGGAAATCAAAAAGGAATATCCTGTTTTGGAAAAACCGAAAGGCCGCCCCACCAATACTTTACAATGAAAAACAAAAATGGCCCGTTACAATTTGTATATCTACCAAAGGCCCTATTTTGGCAATAGACGGAACACCTCCCGCCGTGTCACAATGGAGTGCACTTTTCTTGCAAGCCAGAGGCAGTTGGATGTCCCAACAAAAGGAGCCCCCAGGTTTATCACTGGGGGGCTGCCCCAAAATGAACATTTTTTTGGGACAAGAAACAATCAATGAAAATTAGCTTGTAAAGATAGCCAGTTCATCCATCCTGTGGGGCAGGTGGGTTTTAGGACTTGCAAGTTTCCTCTCCATGGGTGCATGGGCACATATGTAAAAAAGGGTGGAATAGGGTGTGGCCCAAAATAGACCAAGATTGTGGAGATTTTTAAGCCTTCTTGAACAAGACCCCTAAATTGGGATTTGACACATGCAACTATTCCGAAACCATCCCGCTGGCAAAACTTTTTACCCGACATAATTTTGGCACCAATACCAGGGGGAACCAGGTTCATTACGTGGGTATTTGGAACAATTATGTCCAACTGGATTGAATAACAGTACATGATAACTGTAGTTGCCCCTAAAGTTAAACCTCCGTGCCACGCGCCAATGTCAAAACAGTGTCATCCCCATAAACAAATAAATCTTGCAGTAGACAATAATTCTTTTCACGCCACAACTGAAAGCTAGACAAATCCCCGCTGGTGTGGCACAAATTAATTTCTGCTTTGGGACTACAATTTTCCCCTCACCCCAGTGGAAAAAATAAAAATTTTTGATATGGTACCCCCTAAATATTTCCTTGGATTAAAGTCACCAGAAAGCATGCTCCCCGTCCCCATTTTGATTATTTCCATCAAGTTCTTCGCTCAAAAACGTTGACATGGTCCCCCTCAAGGGCTATTGCTTTGAAATTGGCCCTGGATATTTTCCATTTTTCCATGACCCCGCTGTTGCCAAATTTTCTGACGTTTGCCAGAAGAAATTTACTTAAAAATCCTTTTGGCGCAAAATCAATAATCCACTTACTGTTTTGTTTTCCCATGATTTATTTTGGACAATCTTCCCAAGAAATATGTCAGGTTCCCTATACTAATTGTAATTTTCATAAATAAAAAAACAGACCCCCAGAAAAACAAGAGAAGATATATACTTTTAGTAAAAAGCACATCAGCACACAAAATTGTGGGAATGAATTGCCCCAATGATTTTCCCTTGTACACTGTTGGTCCACCCTCTTTGTTGGACCTGGCAAAATTTTATTTGTTGCTAGGAAATACCAAAAGGTTCCCCATAATTGAAAACAAGATGGGCCCCCGCCCCCACAAACTTCAAGAACAAAAATGGCAATTTTCCCTGTAATCTACCAAAGGCTTTGGCATATAGACGGAACCAACCTCCGCGTGCACAATGAGCCAAAAACTCTGGCAGCCAGATGCCAGTGGATGTTTCCCACAAAGGATCCCCTTTTTTTTCTCTGGGGGGCCTCCCATATGACCCAGTTTTGACAGAAACAAAATATCAAGGAAATAGCTGTAGAAAGGGCAATTTTTCATCCAACCTGGTTGCAATGGTTTTTTTGAACTGCAAAGTCCCCTCTCCCCCAGGGTTTGCATGGGCACAATAAAAATGGTTTGGAAAAATAATGTGTGCCCCAAAAAAGGACAGAAATTTTGGGTGAGATTTTTTAAGCCCCCCTCCCCTTAAGAGCCCTCAAAATTTGATTGGTAAAAATGGGGGAAAAAGCCGACCATTTGGCTTGGCAAAACCCCTTTTCGACAACTATTTTTTTGGCCACCTACCCAAATAGGACCAGGTCCCAACCGTGGTAATTTTGAAACAACAAATTGGGGCAAATTGGAAAAACCCAATTTTTTTGCCCCCTAATTTATCCAACAATGTTAAAAAAACATGTCCCCCCCAGATCAAATAAGTTCTTGCTGTTAAAAAATCTTCAGGGCAACAAACTGAAGCTAAGAAACTAATCGCTGGTGTGCACAGTTTAATTTCAGCTTGGACTAACAATTTCCCTCCAACCCAATTGGAAAAAAAATATGATAGTCTAAAATTTACTTATTGGTTTAAAGTCACAGAAGCAAAGGCCCCCCACCCTGGTCCCCCATTTATTACCCATCAGAACTTTTCCTCTGTCAATTTTGCAAAAACTTCCCCTCCAAGGTCATTTGGTGCTGAAATTGCCCTTATTTTTTCCCAATTTTTCTGTCTGCCTTGGTTCAAAAAATTTTTTTTCCTTTTACTTTGCAGTAGATTCTAAAATTTCCCTTTGGTTGTCAAAAAACATCCATTAATCCTCTTACTGGTATATCACATATTTTTTGGACAATCTTTCCCAAGATAATTGTTCAGATTTACTAAATAAATGTATTTCAAAATGTAAAAAACAGGTCACAAAAACTAAGAAGAAAATACATACTGTTAAGTAGCCCATCGCAAAGCAATTTTGGGTGGATGAAAATGCCATGGAAACCTGAACACTGTTTTGTACCCCCACGTCATTGTTGGAACCTGCAAAAAATTGTTTTAATTTTGTTTTTGGGAGGAAAAATTCAAAAATTTCCTTTGTAAACAAGAAATGGCCCGCCCCCCCACAAAAAACTTTCAAAAAAAACAAAATGGCCCCGTTATCGATTTGGGTGAAAATCAACCAAAGGAGCCTTGCCAAGAAACGGAAAAACCACCTTCAGCGTGTATCCCACAATGGAGCTACTTCCTGCGAAGCCATAAGGCAATTGAAAGTCCCACAAAAAGGAGTCCCTGTAAAAAATTCTCCCTGGGGTGCTTGCCCATGACAAGTTTGACAGAACCAACAAGGAAATAATTAAGCTGTAGAATAAGCCAGGTTCATCCATCCATGTTGCCAGGTGTTTTTGGACCTGCAAGTCACTCCCAAATGGGTTTTTTTTTCATTGGGCACAATATTGAAGGGTTTGGAATAGTTAGTTGCCAGAAAAGAACAGATATTTTGGTGGAAAGATTTATTTAAGGCCTTTTCTGAAAGATGCCCCTAAAAAAATTGATTTGGAAAAAAAAAGGGGCTAAAGCGACCATTGCTTGGCAACCCTTTCGACACTGATTTTGCAACCAACCCAGGGGGTAAACCAATGGGTTTATTCCGTGATAATTGAAACAATTTTTGGCAAGGGAAAAAAATAACCAATTTTTTGCCCCTAATTCCCCAGCAATTTAAACAAGTTGTCCCCCCCCCAGAATCACTTAAAGTCCTTGGCCTGTAAAACATGCTACGCACAACCTTAGGCTAAACTAAACCCGCAGGGTGGTTTCACAGGTTAATTATCCCCCACTTGGGGAACCTACAAATTCCCCTCACCCAGTTGGTAATAAAATTGGATAGGTCTAATTTTTCCTTGGGAAATTACGTCACCAGAGCCAAAGCTTCCCCCCGGGTCCCATTGAATTCCATTCAGTTTTCTTCCCCTTCCACGTTTGAACTTGACCCCCTCAAGGGCCCTTATTGTGGCTAAATTGGCCCTGGAATTTTTCCCATTTTTCTGTCCGCTTGGTGCAAATTTTTTCTTGCGTTGGCAAGAAGAAATATCCCTTAAAAAATCTTTGGCCGCAAAAATTCATTTAATTCTTCCTTTACTGTTATTTTATTCCATTTTATTTTTTTGTGGACAAATCTTCCAAGATATTTAATGTCAGATACTAAAAAAATGGTTAATTTTTCATAAAAAACAGTCCCCCCACAAAACAAAGAAGAAAACCAAATACCGGTTAAAAAAAGTAGCCATCCAGCAGCAATTGGTTGGATGAAGCCCATGGATTCCTGTACCTTATTTGGTCCCCCCTCTTGTGGAAACTGCTAAAAATTTTATTTGTTTTTTGGGCGAGGAAAATCAAAAGTTCCATATGAAAACCCAATAATTGGGCCCGCCCCCCACAAACTTCCAAAGAACAAAATGCCCGTTATTTCCCTGTAAAAATCCTAAACAAAAGGCCTTTTTGGCATAGAACCGGAAAAACTCCCCCGCGTGTTCCACGAATGGAGCCACTCTGCCAATCCAATAGGCAAGTGAATTCACAAAGGAGCCCCTGTTTTTCTCTTGGGGGCCTGCCCCATGACCAGTTTTGAACAGAACAAATCAAGGAAATAGCTGTAGAAATAGCAGTTAGTCCATCCTGGTGCATGGGAAATTTTGAAACTTGCCCAATTTTCTCTCCCCAAGGTGCAATGGGCCCCACATATGAAAGGTTGGGAATAGGTTGTGGCCAAAAAAGAACAGATTTGAGAGATTTTTTAAAGCCTTCCTGAAAGAGCCCCTAGAAAATTGGGAATTGGAAAAAGGCAAAATCGACCATCGGCTGGGGCAAACTTTCGAACCACTATTTAGCCAACCATACCAAGGGGGAGCCATGGTCCCCATCCGTGTTTAAATTGAACAAAATTGGCAATGGGTAAAACCATATTGCCCTATACCCCAGCAATGTAAACAGTGTCCCAGATTTCATAATCTGTTGCTAATAAAATTCTGTCAACGCAAACAACAGAGCTAAGAAAACTAAATCGCTATTGAAGGTGCCACAGTTTTTAATATTTCGAGTCCCTTGGACTACAATTATTCCCCCTCAACCCAGTGGAAAATAAAATTTGATAGGTCCCCCCTTTAATTTCTTTGGGATTAAGGATTCACCCAGAAGCATCCTCCCGGTCCCTTTTTTGGATTTTCCATCAGTCCTTTCCCTGCACCGTTTTGAAACTTCCCTCCAAAGTGGCTATTGCTTGAAAATTGGCCCTGGAAAAATTTTTCCCAATTTCCTTGAGTTCCCCCGCTGGGTGGACTAATTTTTTCTTACGTTGCCAAAGACCCTAAATCCTTTTGGTGCAAAATCCATATTTATCTTCGTAACTGTTTTTCCATTAATTTTTTGGACAATCTTTTCAAGGATTTTATGTCAGATTTACTAAATTTAATGTATTTCATAAAAAAACAGTCCACAAAAAACCCAAGAGAAAATACATACGTTTTTAAAAGCCATCAGCAGCAATTTGTTGGGATGAAGTGCCATGGAACCTGTAAACACCTGTTGTTTGGACACTCTTGGTGGGGAACTCAAAAAAAATTTAAATTTGTTTGTGAAGGAAAAAAATCCAGAAAGTTATTTCCTTTTTGAAACAAGAATAGGCCGCCCCCACAAACTTCAAGAACAAAAATTGCCCGATCATTGTAATCCTAACAAGCTTTGGCATAGACGGAACCACGCCGCGTTGTCACAAAATGGAGCACTACCTCACCAAGGCAGTGAAAAAATGTCACAGGATCCACCTGTTATTCTCTTGGGGGTGCGCCATGAAACAGTAAAGTTTTTTTTGAGACAGAAACCAAAAATTACAAGGAAAAAGGCTTAAGATAGGCAAGATTACATCCATCCTTGTGGCGCAGGGGGTTTTTTGAATACCTGCAGTCCCTTCCCTTTCCCATGGGTTTTGCATTGGGCCAACATAATAAAGTGTTAAATATATGTGTGCACGCAAAGAAGGACAGATTTGTTGTGAGATTTTTATATTAAGCCTTCTGAAGTAGTCCCTAAATTGGATTGGAAAAAAAGGAAAAAAGCGACCCAATTGTGCGGCAAAACTTTCCGACACTAATTGCACCATACCAGGGGACCAGGTCCCCAATCCTTGTATTTTGGAAACAATTTGGCCAATGGAACCATTTTTGTGCCCCTATTTTCCCAAGCAATGTAACAGTGGTCCAGATCCAATAAGTTCCCCTACTTGCTGTGTAAAATTCTTCAGTCACAACTGAGCCTAAGACTAAAATCGCCCTGGTTGTGCCACAGTTTAATTCAGTGGACTTACAATTCCCTCACCCCAGTGGAGTTAATTATAGTCTAATTTCTTTTGTGGAAATTAATAAGTCACCAGAATCATGCACCCGGTGTTTCCCCCCCCATTTGGGGGGATTCCATTCAGACTTTCCCTTGCATTTTGACCTTCCCTACCCAAAGTGGTTCCCCCAATGGCTGAAAATTGTGCCCCCTGGAATTTCCCATTTTACCTGTCACCCTGCTGGATGCAATTTTTCTTTAACGCTTGCAGAAATCTAAAATGCATTTTGGTGCAAATCCATTATCTTCTACTGGGTTTTACCATGTATTTAGGACAATCTTCCCCAAGATAAATGTTCGATACTAATAATATTTTTCAAATAAAAAAACAGTCACCAAAACAAAGAAAATACATTACTGGTAAAAGTATAGCCCAATCAAGGCCCCCAGCCAAAATATTTGTTGGAATGAAAAGCCCCATGGAACCCCTGGTGTACCCTGTTTTGTCCCACTCTTTGTGGACTGCAAAAAATGTGTTATAGGGTTGTGAGGAAATATCAAATTTCCTTTATTTTTTGAAAACAAGAAGTCCGCCCACCCACCAAAAAAACTTCAAGAAACAAAATTGGCCGTTCCATTGTATCTACAAAAGGGCATTTAATTTGGCAAATATACTAACACTCCGCGTGTCACAAAAGAGCAACACTCTGCAGCCCAGAAGGCAGTGGATTTCCAACAAAGGAAGCCCTGGTAAATATATCTCATGGGGGCCTTTCCATGGGACATTTTTTTATTTGTTTTTGAAACTAGAACAATCAAGGAAATTAGGCCCCTGTAAAGATAGCAATTCATCCCATCCTGTGCAAAAAAAGGGTGTTTAGAAAAACTGCTGTCCCCCCTCCTCCCCATGGGGTTTTCAAATGGGCAACATATTTGAAAGGTGGAATAGGTGTGCCAAAAAGACAGATATTGTGAGATTTTTTAGCCTTCTGAAAGAATAGCCCTAAAAAATTGATTGGAGAAAGGCAAATATTTCGTACCATCGCTGGCAAAACTTTTCCGACACTATTTTTGCAAACCAAACCAGGGGTAAAAGCCCTAGGTCATCCTGTATTTTTGGAAACAATTTTGGCAATGGGAAACCTATTTTGCCCCCTAATTCCCCCAAAGCACGTTTTAAAAACATTGGGTTTCCCCCCTCATAAATCAATAAGTTCCCTTTTATGCCTTGTAAAAAAAATTCTTTCCGCAAACACCTGAGTCTAGACCTAAATCGCTGGGTGTCAACCAGTTAAAATCACTTGGACCTGACAATTATCCCCACCACCCATTGTAAGAAAAAAATAAAATTTGCTAGTCCGTAATTCCTTTGGGAATTTTAAGTCCAACCAGAAGGCCATGCTCCCTCCATTTGATTTCCGATCCAATTCTTTCCCCTGCACGTTTTTTTACTTCCCCTCAAGGGCTTATTGCAGAATTTGCCCCTGGAGTTTCACATTTTCTGTCCCCGCCCTGGTTGCAAATTTTTTCTTGCGTTGCAAGAGAATCATAAAAAATCTTTTTGCCTAAAATTCTTTATCTTCTTACTTGTTTTCCAATTTAAATTTTTTTTGGACAAAATCATCCCAAGATATAAGTTCGATCCCTAAATAAATGGTAAAAATTTTCAATAAAAACAGTCCCCCCCTAACAATAACTTAGATAAGTACATACTTTAGTATACATCCCAGCAAAACAAATGGTTTGAATGAAATGCCCATGGATTTCCAGTCACACTGGTTGTTCCCCCTCTTTTGAAAACTTCAAGAAAAAATTTATTTGTTTTTTTTGCGAAGGAAATCCAAAAGTTTCGCTTTTATTGAAAACAAGAAAATTAGGCCCGCCCCCTAAAAAACCTTTTCCAAGAAGCAAAATGGGCCGTTTCGCCCGGGGGTTGATCTTAACAAAGGCTTTTTGGCCAAAAGACGGAAAAAACTCCCCGCGTGTCACAATGGAGCACTCTGCAGCCAGACAGTGTATGTCAACAAAGGAGCCCGTTTTTTTCTCTGGGCTTGCCGACAGTTTGACAGAACAATCAAGGAAAATAGCTGTAGATAGCAGATTCATCCATCCTGTTCAGGGGTTTGACTGTCATTCTCTCCCGATTGTGGGGCGGGGGGTGGGGGGGTTTGGGTGGGGGGGTTGCATGGGCACATATGAAAGGTGGAATATTGTGCCAAAAAACACAGATTTGTGAGTTTTAAGCCATCTGAAGAGCCCTAAATTGGGATTGGAAAAAGGTCAAAATCGACCATCGCAGGCAAACATACGACACTATGGCACATACCAGGGGGTACCAGGTTCATCCGTGTATTTTGAACAATTTGGCAATGGGAACCAATTTTTGCCCCTATTCCCCAGCATGTATACATTGGTCCGAGATCATAAGTCTTTTGCTTAAAAATCTTAAACGCACAACTGAAGCTAGACTAATCTCTGGTGTTGCCACAGTTTAAATTCAGCTTGGACTACAATTCCCTCACCCAGTGGAATAATGATAGGTCTATTTCTTGGGATTTAAGTCACCATAAGCATGCCTCCCAGGTTCCCCATTGATCCATTCAGTCCTTACCTGCACTTTGATCCTTCCCTCAAGGGTTGATTGCTGAAATTCACTTTATATTTCCATTTCTGTCCCGCTGTGCAATTTCTTGCGGTTGCAGAGATTCTAGAAATCTTTTTGCGCAAAATCATATCTCCCTTACTGTTATCCATATTTTTTGGACAATCCTTCAAGATATATGTCAGATGCTAATAATGTATTTCAATAAAAACAGTCACAAAACAAGAGAAATACAAACTGTTATTAGCCATCACAGCAATTTGTTGAATGAATTGCCATGATTTCCACTGTACACTGGTTTGGTCCACTCTGTGGACTGCAAAATGTGTTTGTTTGTGATGTAAATCAAAGTTTCCCTTTTTTGTAAAACAAAAAATGGCCGTCCCCACAAAGACTTCAAGAACAAAATGCCGTTCATTGGTAATCTACAAAGGCTTTGCATCTAGACGGAACACTCCGCGATGTTGCACAATGGAGCGACTCAGGACAGCCAAGGAATTGATTCAGAAAGTGAGCCCTGTTTTTTTCTCTGGGGTTCTGCCATGACCCAGTTTGACAGAAACAATCAGAAATAGCTGTATATATCAGTTTTCATCCTACTGTGCAGGGGTTTGACTGCATCTCTCCCATGGTTCATGGGCAAATAATGAAAGGTGGTAATATGTGGTGCCAAAAAGACAGAATTTGTGAGATTTTTAAGCTTCAGAAGAGCCCCTAAATTGATTGTAAAAAGGCCAATATCGACCATCGCTGAAAACTTTCCGACACTAATGCACCATACCATGGGACCAGGTCATCCGTGTATTTGAAAAACAATTTGGCAATGGAACCAATTTTGCCTTATTCCCCAGCATGTAAACAGTGTCCATCTCCTAAGTCAATGCGGTAAAAATCCTTCACGCACACTGGAGCATAGACTAATCCGCTGGTGTGCACATTAATCAGCTTGGACTACAATTCCCCTCAACCAGTGGAATAATTGATAGGTCTATTTTACTTGGGATTAAGTCACCAGAAGCATGCCTCCCGTCCTTGAATTCCCATCAGTCTTCCCTGCACGTTGACTTCCCTCACGGGATATGCTGAAATCCCTGGGATTTCCATTTCTGTCCTGCTGGTGGCATTTTCTTACGTTGCAGAGATCTTAAAATCTTTGGTGCAAAATCATTATCCTACTGTTTCCATTATTTTTTGACAATCTTCCAAGATATGTCCAGATACAAATAATGTATTTCAATAAAAACAGTCCACAAAAACAGAGAAATACATACTGTAGAGCCATCAGCAGCAATTGTGGGATGAATGCCATTGCACCTGTAACATCTGTTTGTCCCACTCTGTGGACTGCAAAATGTGTTTTTTTTGAGGTAATCAAACGTTCCTTATTGAAGAACAAGATGCCGCCCCCACAAACGTCAAGAACAAAATGGCCCGATCATTGTATCTACAAAGCTATTGCATAAGACGGAACACTCCGGCGTGTCACAATGGTGCACTCCTGCACCAGAGGCAGTGATGTCACAAAGGAGCCCTGATTTCTTCCTGGGGACTTGCCATGACAGTTTGACAGAAACAATCAAGGAAATAGCTTTAGATAGCAGTTCATCCATCCCTGTTGACAGGGGTTTTTGCCTGCCAGTCCCCTCCTCCCATGGGTTTGGCATGGGCAAATATGAAAAGTGTTGAATAGGTGGGGCCCAAAAAGACCAGATTTGGTGAGATTTTTTTAAGCCTTTCCCCTGAGAGCCCCTAAATTGATTGGAAAAGCAATATCTACCATCGCTTGGCAAACTTTCGACACTATTGCACCATACCAAGGGACCAGGTCCCCCCACCGTGGTTAATTTTGAAACAAATTTGGGCAAATGGAACCAAATTTTGCCCTATTCCCCACAATGTTAAACATGTTCCCCCAGATCCTAAGAAACCTCTTAGCTTTGTAAAAAAGAGTCTTCACGCACAAACTGAGGCTAGACTTTTTAATTCGGCTGGTGGGTGCAACAATAAATTTCCATAAGCTTGGGGACTACAATTCCCCCAACCCAGGTGTAAAAAAAAATTGATAAGTCCTATTTTTTTCCTGGATTTAAGTCACCAGAAAAAGCATCCTTCCCCGGTCCCCCCCCATTGAATTCATCAGTATCTATCGCTGCACGTATGACTTCCCTAAGGGCTATTTCTTGTGAAATGCCCTGGATTTTCCATTTCCTGTTCCCGCGTTTTGCAAATTTTTTTTCTTGCGTTGCAGAGTATCTAAAATCTTTTGGCGCCAAAAAAATCATTTATCTCTTACTGTTTTTCTTTATTTTTTAGAACAATCTTCCAAGATAATGTACAGGGTCCTAATAAATGGTTTATTTTCCAAAAAAAAACAGTACTAAAAACAAAGAGAAAATTACATAACTGTAAGTAAGCCCAACAGCAAGCAATTTTTGTGGATGAATGGCCATGGATTCTGTACTCTGTTGGTTCCCCCCTCTTGTGACCTGCAAAATTATTGATGTTTGCGAGGAATTCAAAAGTTCCCTTTTTGAAAACAACGATGGCCCGCCCCACACAAACCCTTAAAGAAAACATTAATGCCAGTGTTCCCTGTAAATCCTACCAAAAGGCCTTTGCATATACGGGAAAAACCTCCCGCGTGTCCCCACAATGTGCCCACTCCTGTCCAGCCAAGAGGCAGTGAATGTACCACAAAGGAGCCCCCCTGTATTTTTTTCTCCTGTGGTCTTGCCATGACAGTTTTTTTTTTGGACAGAACAATTCAAGGAAATAAGCTTTGTTAGTGAATACAGTTTTCATCCATCCTATGCAGGATTTGACCTGCAAAAAATTTCGCTCCCATGGTTTTTGCAATGGCCACAATATTATAAGGTGGAAAAATGTGGTGCCAAAAAAAGATCAGATTGTTTGTGAGATTTTTTTTAGAGCCTTTCCCTGAAGAAAGTCCCTAAATTGAAAATTGAAAAAGGCTAAATCGACCCATCCGCCTGCAAACTTTCGACACTATTGCACCAATATCAAGGTGGACCCATGTCCCATCCGTGTATTTGATAACAATTTTGGCCAAATGGAAACCAATTTTTGCCCCACTATTCCCCCAGCAATGTAAACAGTGGGTTCAGATCATAAATCTTGCCCTGTAAAATCTCCCCGCACAACTGATGCTAGACTAATCTCTGAATTTGCCCAGTAATTCATCTTGGAACTACAATCCCTCACCCGTGGGAATAATTGGGAATAGGGGTCCCGTATTTTTCCTTGGGATTAAGTCACCAGAAAAGCATGCCTTCCCCGGTCCCATTGATTCCCATCCGTCCCCATCCTGCACGATTTTTTTGACCCATCCCCTCAAGGGTTTTGGCTTGACAATTGCGCCCCCTGTGATTTCCGATTTTTTCCCTGGGACCCCGCGGTGCAAATTTTTTTCCCTGCGTTTTTTTGCAGAGATCTAGAAATTCTTTGCGCAAAAACTTTATCTCTTACTGTTTCCATTATTTTTGGACAATCTTCCAAGATATATGTCAGATACTAATAATGTATTTCAATAAAAACATTCACAAAACAAGAGAAATACATACTGTAGTAGCCATCAGCAGCAAGTGTGGATGAATGCCATGATCTGTACACTTTGTCCCACTCTTGTGGACTGCAAAATTATTTGTTGCAGGAAATCAAAAGTTCCTTTTGAAAACAAGATGGCCGCCCCCACAAACTTCAAGAACAAAATGGCCGGTCCCAGTATCTACAAAGGCTTTTCATAGACGGAACACTCTGCGTGTCACAATGGAGCACTCGGCAGCAGAGGCAGTGATGTCACAAAAGAGCCCTGTTTTTCTCTTGGGGCTGCCATGACAGTTTGACAGAACAATCAAGGAAATAAGCTGTAGATAGCAGTTCATCCATCCGGTTCAGGGGTTTGAATGCATTCTCTACCATTGGTGCATGGCACAATATGAAAGGTGGAATAATGTGCCAAAAGACAGATTTGTGAGATTTTAACCTTCTGAAGAGCCCTAAAATTGATTGGAAAAAAGCAAAATCGGACCCGCTGGCAAACTTTCGACACTTTTGCACCTTACCTGTGGACCAGGTCATGCGTGTATTTGAACAATTTGTCAATGGGAAGCATTTTTGAACTATTCCCCAGCATCTAAAACAGTGTCCAGATCATAAGTCTTGCTATAAAATCTTCACGCACAACTGAGCTAGACTAATACCTGGTGTGCACAGTTAATTCAGCTTGGACTACAATTCCATCACCCAGTGGAATAATAGATAGGTCTATTCTCTTGGGATTAAGTCACCAGAAGCATGCTCCCGTCCATTGATTCCATCAGTCCTTCCCTGCAGTTGACTTCCCCTCAAGGGTCATTGTGCTGAAAAATTGCCCTGAAATTTCCATTCTGTCCCTGGTTGCAATTTTCTTGCGTTGCAGAGATCTAAAATCTTTGGCGCCAAATCATTATCCTTAGGTTTCCATTATTTTTGGACAATCTTCCAAGATTATATGTCAGATCTAATAATGTATATCCAATAAAAACAGTCACAAAACAAGAGAAAATACATACTGTAGTAGCCATCAGCAGCATTTGTGGATGAATGCCATGGATTCTGTACACTGTTGTCCCACTCTTGTGGACTCAAAAATTTTTTGTTGGAGGAAAACAAAGTTTTCCTTTTTAAAAACAAGAAAGCCCGCCCCCAAAACTCCCAAAAAACAAAATGCGTCCCTTTATCCAAAGGTTTGCTAGACGGAAATTTTTCCTGATTTTTTTTGAAAA
>JAODAL010038748.1:0-38827 GCA_025379985.1 Phyllomedusa bahiana
AACCAAAAATTTTGTTTGAATGACCGGGCCAAAAAACGTATGGGTGAAAAAAGAAATTTTTCAAAAAAGTAAAAAAAACCAAAAAACCATTTTTTTTTGTTTTTTTTAACTCACAAGTTGGTCTCCTATTTGGCCCCAGCAAACGCCAAAAACCATCTTGGCAAACCTTCCCATGCTGCCCCCATGCCACCCCAAAAATTTAAAAAAAAATGTGAGGTTTTTTCCCCTTTGGAAAATTTAAAATTTTAATTCTATTTTTTATTTTTGGAAATAAACAGAATTGAAATTGGTTTAGCGGGGGGGAAAAAAATTGGCTAACCCCCTATCTTAAAATTTCCCTTTTTTAAAAAAAAATTTCCCGGATCCACTGGGAAAACAACAAACCCCCCCCCCGAAATGAACACCCAAACCCAAATTTCCTCTGCCCAAAATGGCCCGTCTTAACCATCTAATCCCCAAAACCCAAAAAAAACCTTTTCCCCCCCCAAAAAAAACTTTTTTAGCGTTTATACCCCCAAAACCCGTGTCTTTGAGGGAGTAACCAAACTCCCCCAAACCCCCAACTCCCCCAAAAAACCCGGAAAAAATGTTGCTTCCCAAAAAGGGACTCCCCCCAAAAGGGGGATTAAAAAAAATCCGAATCAAGTAATATTTTGAAAAAATTTAAACCCAAAAATTTAAAAGAGACCGGGGGAAAGTACAAATCTGCACTTCAAAATCCCTTTTTTACCCTAACGCAAGTACACTGATGAACCAAAAAAAAATTTCCAACCCCCCATTCTTCCCAAATTCAAGCTGGAAGTGAAATAAACCCCCGGTAATTTCCCTTTTTGGGTTTGGGTGCCCCCAAACTTTAAAATAGCTAAAAAAGACCATATTTCACCGGGAAAAGGGGGGGGAGATCAGCACCTTCCCAAAACCCCATCCCCCATTCACACTCCAAATCTTCTCCAATGCAGCCGAAGTCCAAATTTTTTTGTTGCTTTTAATCAACTTCCCATTTTAATTTTACCCCCTTTTTGCCATTTTTAGGGGCATCCCTATGTTGCCTTAGTGGGGGCTAAATTTTGGGGTTTAACCACAAGCCTCAGAATAAAGGGGGGCAAAATACTGGACTTTGGGGTCTCATTTTCCAAAACGAAATTTTTTTTTAAGATCCATTTTCAGGTTTTGGGCAAACCCTTTAAAATTCCCCGAAAAAACCCCCTATTGGAAACTTTCCCCCCCTTAAAGAATAAATGCGGGGGGTTCCCTTTTTCACAAAATTTTTTTTAAACATTTAAAGGGTGGGGAAAAAAGGAAAAAAATTATTTTTTTCCAAAACCCAAACTTCAAAAATTTTTGCTAAAAAGGGTCATTTTTTTTTTTCAAGAAACCTGGAAAAAAAAAAAACCCTCCAAAATTTGTTAAACATTTTTTTTTTCAAGTTTGGGAAATCCCCCCTATGTTGGGTTTTTTGAACTGTTTTTTGGGTGCATGGCAGGGGGTTTCAAGGGAAAAAGAGCTATTTAGCTTTTGGAAGGCAGATTTTGGTGGGTTGCCAGGGTCCATTTGAAAAACCCTTTAAAAAGTAACAGAATGGGGTTTTTAACATTCCAAAAGTCCCCCCCATTTTTGGGTTTCAGAAGCTATAGGGAACTAAACTAGGGGTTTTAAAACGGGTGAAATTTTGGGTGTACAGGTTTTCCCTGATTTTTTTTAGCACTGACAAAGGGAAAAGGGGGGCAAAAAACTTTTTTTTGGGGGGCTTAATTTTTAATAGTTTTCGCCAGGCGTTACAAATTACATAAAAAACCTTTACAAATGGGGCCGTACAACTTTTACTAAAATAAAAATATAAAAATTTAAAAAAAAATTTAAATATATTTTAAAAATAAAAAATTTAAATAAATATAATATATTATATATTATATATAAAATATATATTTTTTAAAATATATATATATATATATATTACTTAAAAATTTGAAGCCAAAAGGGTTTTACCTTTTTCCCCCTTTTTTTTTTTTTTTTTTTTTTTTATATAAAAAAAGATACAATCCCATTTTTTTTCCTCGCTATCTGCCCATAAAAATTCAGTTTAAAAACCTTACCTGTTTTGGGTAATTTTGGATTACCAAAATTATTTAAAATTTGCCAAATGTCAGAAAAAATTAGAAAAGAAAACTTTTTAAACCTTTTTTTATTACTTTTTATATACACACATTGATAGCAAATTTTTTTTCATCCCCCTTTTCCAACTTTTCCCTTTCATTTTTAATTTTTAAACGCCACATTTATTTGTTTAAAAACCAACACAAAGAAAACAAGTTTTTGTGAAGTTAAAGAAAATGATACAAGCTTTTCCATATTTTTGCGAATTTGAAAAAAATGAAAAGTGTGGTTTGCACATGGGTTATTTATCCCCTTTAGTCAATTAAATTTTTAGAACCACCTTTTTGCTTCAATGACAGCCCGCCGTAGTTGGGGGATTTTCTGCCCGATTTGAACCCTTTGAGATGGAATTTTTCCCTTTTTTTTCTTTTTCAAAATATCTTACCTCAGCAGATTTGGTTTCCGAATTTTTTGTGAAAAAGCAATTTTCAGGGCGTGGGCCCCGGATTTTCCCCAATAGGTTTGGTTTGGGGGCTCTGACTGGAACCCTTTTAATAAAGAATTAAAAAGCCCCAAAATGTTTCACACGTTGTGCTACGCTAAAAGCCCAGTTCTGATTTTCCCCGGATTTAAAAACCCCCATTGGGGAGAAAGCGGAAATGGGGTTCCCAAACGGCTGAGGATGCCACAACAAGAGGGCTTGAGTATACCACTGTTTTTTAAAAAAATCATGCGTTTTATCGATTGTTGAAGTGTTAAAATTTATACACAAAACAATTTATCAATAAAAAACAAACATATATTGATACCAAACCTATGTGGTAATAAAGAGAGACTATAGAGATTCAGGAGAAACCTCTCCATGGGATAGTGTGATTACTTAGTGCCAAGGAGATAAAAGGTGGTTATTTCTTTGATTAAGCAATATGTGCCAAAAGACAAATTATCTGTGATCTTCCAGGGTAATGACCATGAAAACATTGACTGGTTTTAATCTTGATTTTAGCATCCATAGAAGAAATGTCATGGGTGCCCTTCACATGAGACCCCTGCCATGTGTATATATATCACAGTGGGATGGAACTCCCAATGGATTGGAAAACCCTTGCAATATCTCTTTACAGATCTTTCACAGCATGGACTGTTGGACACACCTGCCCAACGAAAATCTTTTATCTCCACTTCCGGGGAGTTACTGACAATAGTTGCCTCTCAACAATGCTGAGAAATCTACCCCGAGTCATTAATTTAATAAGCTGCTTTGGATTCTTGCTACACTCATGATGTCCAACATGAGGGAGTTAGCATGGTCAGGATGGCCTACAACCAGTGGTGTCACTGCTGGGGTTGCAGTGGCCACACTTTTAATGGGGCTAATTTTTTCTCTATGCTGACTAATATTGAGGATCTAACCTATGTAAAAGGAGAATCTACCTATTTGTTTGTCCACTATCTGGGGTGTGTACCTACCTACTAGTGGCACAAATGGCAGTCCTATAATTGGCTGAGGACCCTTTCACAGATTGGGATACAATTACTGTGTGGGGCACCAAAGGGGACATTCTTACCATTAGGGGTAAGGAGTTTGTACAGTGGTATGAACTGGTAGGAAAGTGCTGGAAAAGGGACAATTTGTCACCGGAAGAAGTCTTCATGGTGGTGAAGAAGTCACCTGTGAGTCCCTGGATGTAACTTCATTATTATTACTTATATGTCTGCAGAGCGAATGTGTACAACTAGTATCTACCAATACAAAAAATTGTATCTATCCCAAATTGGTACCAATAAAAAGTACACTTCAGCCTGCAAAAAATACACCATAACTCAGGTCCATAGGTGGAAGATCAAAAAAATTATTGGTCCAAGAAAGTGGCGCTGCAAAGCACATTTAAGACGTAGAGAATTCTTGCATTTTCATTACAGTACTAAAACATAATGAAAACCTTACATATTTGGTATTGCCAGAATCAAATCAACCTTCAGGATACAGATACCATATCATTGAAAATGAAGACTGAACGCCATAAAAACAAAACTCCTGCAAGAATTCCACAAGTACAGTTTTTGTTCTTACATTTTACCCTAGTTAGGTCTTTTCAGTTTTACATATTTTTAGCTGAGCCTGTTGCTGGGACACTGCTAACAAAAGGATGTTAACAGTAAGGCAGATTGCTGCAGTGTTAAAGTTTGTCATTAACATAAATACATTTTTGTGCTGAAGATTACACACAGCATGGAGTGATGTCACCAATGAGCAATGAGAGCAGAGAGAGGTGGTCTTTCACCTAGGAAAGTTTGTATACACAAACAGGTGATAAAATCTCCTTTATCTCCTGTAGCACAGAGAAAGCATAATCAAAACAGCAATGTATTCAGTAATGGTGTTTATTTGACTCTGCCTACATGTTGCCTACAAACTGATAAGTGTGGTGAGAAAAAACCCAAAAAACTATAAAGATCTGTCAATAAAATATATGCATTTCAAAAATGGTATCAATAAAAGTTACGGTTCTTAGAACATTGTTATAAAAAAAGCAAAAAAAACAAAATAATTCCAGAATAAGCATAACAGGCTAGAATTTAAGGGGTTAAATGTTGTCTCACATTTTAGGGTTGAATTTCTACTTCTTATTTATTTTAATTGTATAGTAGTATCACCACATTTTATAAATTTGACACTGAGTGGCCACTAGATGGCAAAACTGAACTTTAAACTGTAAAACATGCAGTTTAAAAAAAGCAAACTAAAATGACTGTGAATTTTGAATCTGCCATTAAAGATAACAGAAGATGCTCCTGTGGATCTGCACAATATTTCAGTTTTACATGAGAATATTCGAATTATGACTTTTTACAAATTTGCATTACACATTAATGTATATAGCCAAGGGTATAATTTAAAGCTCCCTAGTCTCAGTGCCAAATTTTGAAACAGTATAATTAATTTATAGTAGAAGTGGCTTCTTATGTGTCAAATAATCTAGACTTGTGTAGCAAATTACCAGGGACAGGGCTGCCACAAGTAATTTTAGGGCCCCATACAGCCAAAGCGTCGGGGGTCTCCCTGTCCACTACTAGTTCTTATCTTGCAGCATATCAATTGGGACTGTTTTCTAAAGAAAATCAATTAGGGCCCATGAAAGTTGTATTGTCAGCACTGTCCTGAACTTACCCCTTAGAGGGGTAGTCAATGATAGCACATGGTCCCTGTGCAGAAACTGTGAGTAGGCCCCTCCCTTCACTGACACATGCAATACGCAAAATATATACAAATTGAAACAATTGTATACATGCTGCACATATATCACACATACATTGGGCACACTCAGCACACATAATTTAGATTGCACAGCAACCACACATTTATCAGACACATACTGCTCACACAGTTCATATATCACTCTATCACTCAGAAACCACTATAAACATTTAATCACACTGTAAAGGATATTCACTACATCACTAGATTGACCTCCAACATAAAAAAATGCTTTTGAGACAATGCCCTGTCTGCAGGTTCTGCTCCAACCCTAAATTTCTATGAAGCCCTTTACCCTATCAAGATGCCAGCTTGGAAAATCCATCATTTTGTGATGGGCCATTTGGACTTCAGTACTATCTACTAGTGTTGCTCAAACTGGTCCATGTTTTGGTTTGACAATTGTTCTACTAAATTCTAAACCTAATCATAACCCTAAGTTGAACTACAGTTATGGTTTAATGTTTTCCCTCACGGTTAACTTACTAGCAGGGATCCTGTACGATGTCGCTTCCAGTCCAACATACCTTCTTGTTAGCATTATATAGGGTTACTGTGGAAAACCTAACCCCAAAACCCCAACTTTAGAGTTGGAATAGATTTTTTTCTGTTTGGCAATCTTGAATCGAATCACTTAGATTTGTGTCGAAATTGACTTTGACCCAAACCTAAAGCACAACAATATTCCCAACAATAATGTAGTTGGAAGTGCATTTTCCTTCTGGGTCCCTGCACAGTTGAACAAACACTAAGGGAGACATATATGATCAAGTTTTGCATTCTTTTCTGGCATCAAATGCGGCAAAGCGAGTAGGCTACAATGTCTAATGCGCCAAACGAATGTGTTAGGTGCTTTGTTCGTAAGATTTAACACTTTTTAATGCACCTAACATGAGGGGGCTGTCTGGGGGCATCGCACCACACTCCTAATATTAGACACATATATGAATGTGGCTCGGCAAAACTAGGTGCATTACTGCTCCGATAAGCAGACCTATTTCAATGTGGTCTGCCTGAGCCTGAGGAGTCGAAGTGGAGCTGGATTTGCTGTTAGGGAAAAAAATGTCCAATATTTCTCAACTTATACCAGTACAATAATAAAAAATCGTTTCTGATTATTATCAAACTATATAAAATTTCATTATTTAAATTTAATATACAATGTTATCATATAAAATTAATCTAAAAATATATAATATCCCAAAAATATAAAAATATCTTCTATTAAATGTATTTAAAATGAAAAAAATCTAAAACTAATTTTACATTGAACCCACTGATGATGTTGGTCAGATTTTTTAACTTTTACATTTTACTACATTATATCTGAAATTTATTTTTGCTATTTTCTCCCTTTATTCTACATACAGCAAGCGCCAGCAAAGCACAGGTGATCCTCCAAGCAAGATCAGTACCATGGTTTCTGTTCACTGACATGCTATTCTAATGACTTTTCTTTTATTTCCAGCCTTTTATTTATAGCATTTATACATGTTTGGCGCATTACATGTGCACCTAAGTTCTGTAATGCCCCAAACACACAGACGAGGCGCAATGAACTTTAGACACCATTTATGAATGCGCAAAAAACACTTTCACACATTCAGGCGCATTATACACTGAAAAATAAATGAGAAAATGAACTTATTACACCTAGTTCCATACATGTCTCCCTAAATGCATCCAAGCCTTGTCTTTATTCTTATAGCTTCTCCCTTGTATGTAGCTGTAGTAGATGAATTTATATTTTCTAAATCTTTTAAGATTCTTAAATTAATCCCCATTGTAATAAAAGTTTAAAATAAATATTAAACTTTATGAAGTATAAACTAACAGTAACAAATCTAATTAATGTCAACTATTGTTATTATATTTGTTAGAGATGGGCGAATTGATTCTAACGAAGTGGACTTCGTTTAGAATTTCAGCAAAACTTCGGTTCTAAACGAAGTCTTAGTTTGGGGTGATTCGCGGAGTTACATGGGGCAAAGACCTCTGGGAGGAAGAAAGGAACACCCTCAATGACATGTGCAGAGATGAAGCCAATCAGCAACCGGCGGGATTCTGTGACGTCACCGCACTATATAAGTCCGGACGCGACGCTGGCTGCTCACACTACTCTCTCTGTGCCGTGCTGCAGCTGCAGAGATCTCACACAAAAGATATTTGTTTTTAACAGCAATTTTTGGGGGGGATGTCACTGCTTTTATCAGAGACTGCTCCTCTTCCATTATAATTTTGATTCAGTTTGTGGGGTATTGTAATTGAAGTCCAGTGTGGGTCCAATTCTGCTACATATACATTTTAATGCCATCTGGTCAGTTGTGGAGCGCATTGAATATCCAAGGGTTGTCTAATCCTGTTTTTGCTTTTGTATTCAGTAAAAGAAACGTCGCAGCACAGTAAAGGGACATCGTAGCAGGGGTCACTCGGTGAGGCCAGAACTAGCGGTGTCATCTAGCGGCCATGTGTTGACCAGCAACCCAAGGGTTCTTGATTGGTTGACTAGGTCATCCACTTAATCCCAGAAGACATCTGACAACCGCAGTCAAGAGTCGGTGGGAACGTCAGACACAACCCTTACTTGGCATGGCCCGGGAACAACTCAGCGGGTCTCACCTGTCCTCAACCTGCCTCTGTCCTGTCCAGTTCCCTCAGCCAGAGATCTACTATGTGGTCTGGGCTCAGCGCCACTATACAGCGAGGATGAACAATTTGAGGACAGTCAGCAGCTACTTGGCAGCGAAGAAATTTGGCCCATATCCCCTGCTTCTTGCAGTAGATGGCAAAGTATCAATGTGGAGAGTGGCATGGGAGGTCATGTTGTGAGGGGTCAGACTCTGCATACCAAGACCGTTGAGGAGGACAGCAGTGAAGATCAAACAATAATCGATGATAATGTAGCCGACCGCACTTGAGAGCCGGGTGAAGCAAGGGCTTCATCATCGTCAAGAGAAGAGGGCGTCAGCTTGCGCCTCAGGCAGCGGTGAAGCCAGCAAGTGGGTACTGTTACCGTGAGTCAGCAGGGTAGCAGCAGTGCGAGGTCGGGAGCCCAACGGCCACGGGGTAGAAAACCCACTTTGCAGGTCCAAGAAACTAGCGGCACAGGGGATAAGCGAGGCAGCGGCATTAGTAGTCACTCAGTGCGGAGCGTTGGTGGTAAAATCAACTACTCGGCGGTGTGGCAGTTCTTTGCTAAGACACTGGAGGAGCCGAATATGGGTATATGTAGAATCTGTGGGCAGAAAGTGAAGCGTGGCCAGGGAGCTAACCTTGGCACCACGGCCCTGCATCAACACATGCAGCGTCACCATCCGTTGGCCTGGGAGAAACGTGGCTCAGATGTCGTGGTCCATCCTGCCGCCGCTGCAACAGCCGCAAAAGCGCCCAGTGGCACGCATGCAATTGCATCCAGTCAAGGCTCCACCACCTCTGCAGTAGGGAGCTGTTTCTCTTTGCCATCATCTCCCGGTCCAGATGCTCCTGCTCCTCGCTACTCATGGTGCCAGCAGTCGTTCAACAAGGCGATTGCAAAGAGACAACAGTATGCGTCCAACCATCCTAAGGTGCAGCAGCTGACCGTGCTCCTGTCCAAGTTGTTGGTACTGCAGTCCCTCCCTTTCCAAATGGTGGACTCTGTACCTTTCATAGAACTAGTGGCTTGTGCCAAGCCGAGGTGGAGCGTTGCAAGACGTATTTTCTTTTCCAAAAAGGCAGTACCAGCCCTTCACAAATATGTACAAAAGAAGGTGGGCCAGTCCTTGAGCTTATCGGTTTGATCCAAGGTGCACAGCAGCGCGGACGTGTGGAGCTGTAACTACGGTCAGGGCCAGTACATGTCCTTTACGGCCCACTGGGTGAATGTGCTTCCTGCCCAGCCACACCAACAACTTGGACAGGAGACGGCGCTTTCTCCTCCACGTTGTCAAACTGCTGCTCCTGCGCCAATGTCCGCCTTCTCCTCCACCAACACCAGTTCTACACCTGGCTTGCCTCGGCAAATGAAGTCACACAGGGGAGGAACTGCTCCGCGTCATGCAGAAAGAAATCGATATGTGGCTTTCTCTGCGCCAACTTCAAATCAGAACCATGGTGACGGACAATGGGAGGAACATGGTGCCCGCTCTGCACCGAGGAGGGATGGTCCATGCGCCCTGCATGGCGCACGTGTTCAATCTGGTTGTGAAAAGGTTCTTGAAGTCTTCCACCCATCTTCAGAAGATTCTGAAAATGGCCAGGAAACTGTGCATGCACTTCATCCATTCCTAAAAAGCCAGACAAACCCTCCTCGAGTTGCATCGGCAGAACGGCCTCCCCCAACACGCGCTGATATGCGATGTTTCCACCCGTTGGAATTCCATCCTGCACATGTTGGACCGACTGTATGAACAGAGAAATGCCATTAAAGATTTTTTGATGATCCAGGCGGACAGGAGTACTCCCCTGTGTAATTTTGATGTCAGCCAGTGGCAGCTCATGTGTGACACCTGCCGTTTCCTTAAGCCACGCTATTTGTCAGTCGCCAGGACTATGGGATGAATAACTTCATTCCACTGCTTCATGTCCTGGAACAGATGCTGAAAAGTGTGTCTGGGCAGGACACTGGAGACGTGGCAACTACATCTTGCGGCCACATGAGTCCGGTGGGGACTGAACTGGAGGAGGAGGACATTGGAGCACAAGTATTGTCTGTTGAATTGTTTTCTTTTTCTACCCAGGTGACAGGAGCGGAGGAGCAGGAGCAGCTGGAGGAGGTCGATGGAGATGAGGAAGACGAAGCAGATGACCCGCAAGCACCATGGCAGTATACAGTGGAGATGGAGGCAGGGAGTCCCTCAGAGTCACTTTATTTGCTTGGCTAGTGAAAGCCGAATAGTCACCGTCCGGCAGAGAGATGACTTCTGGCTCTCCACCCTATCGGTCCAAAATGGGAGCCTTTTTCCCTGCTGCTGAGAGGGAGGACAAACTCAAGTACTATAGAGAAATCCTCCGTAGTCAATTTGCTAACGTTCCAAAAACATTTTTGGTCAAGGCAATTCTACCTCCATCAGCTTCTTCATTAATACCTAAAAAAGTTCCAAAGGAGTTTATTATGAAGTTCCTCAGCGCTCACGTACCACTGCCGCGGCTGCTGTGGGAAAGTGGGGGGTAGGATCAGTACCAGCTCCATCAGCAGCAACCTAAGTCTAAAGTCGCTGATGAGCAGCTTCCTTCACCCGCCTAGTGAGGAGGGCACTCGCCAGCAGCAGCAGGACCTAGAGCAGACCCTGAACCAACAGGTGGTGGCCTACTTGGACAGCACTCTGCCACCCCAGTTCAAAGATCCGCTGGACTACTGGGCAGCCAAACAGTATGAGTGGCCACAAATTGCAGAGTTTGCAGTGGAGAAGATGTCCTGCACGGCCAGTAGTGTGGCATCAGAGCGGGTGTTCAGTGCGGTGGGGGCCATCGTAACCCCAAGGAGAACCCGCTTGTCCACCGGAAATGTGGAAAGACTGACCATTGTCAAGATGACTCAGGCATGGATCGGCCAGGATTTCCACACACCAATGCCTTAGGCGTCAGATTACATCAGCCATGTCACCTCACCAAAACTTTGAGAAATGAGTCTGGATTCAAACTACCTGCCTCAGCCACTATTCTGATGCCGCCACACGCCTGATGCCACACATCTGCTGCCAGTTTCTCCATCTGCCTACCACCATCTTTATCAGGGAATGGTATTGCCAACCACCTCCACACTCTGTCATTGTGCCACTCTATGACCTCATGCTTCTGCTGCAGTTGCAGGTGTCGTGACCTCCACACTTTGTCATTGTGCCAGTCTCTGACCTCATGTTGCTGCTGCTGTTGCTGCTGCTGCGGTCACCTCCACACCCTGTCATTGTGCCATTCTGTGGCCTACTTCTGTATATGGCACCTCCAGAATGTCATTGTGCCACTATCTGACCTCATGTTGCTGCTGTGGCTGCTGCCGTGACCTCCACACTCGGTCATTGTGCCACTCTCTGACCTCATGCTTCTGCTGTGGCTGCTGCCGTGACCTCCACACTCTGTCATTGTGCCACTCTGTGACCTCATGCTGCTGCTGTGGCTGCTGCTGTGCCCTCCACACTCTGTCATTGTGCCACTCTATGGCCTACTCCTGTTTTTGCCACCTCCAGAATGTCATTGTGCCACTGTCTGACCTCATGCAGCTGCTGAGGCTGCTGCCATGACCTACACACTATGTCAGTGTGCGACTGTCTGATCTCATGCGGCTGCTGTGGCTGCTGCCGTGACCTCCACACTCTGTCATTGTGCAACTGTCCCCGAAGCAACGTGGCAGTATACAGTGGAGATGGAGGCAGGGATTCCCTCAGAATCACTTGAGCACATGGCCCGCAGCATGCTGACTTTCCTGGCTAGTGACAGCCGAATAGTCACCATCTGGCAGAGGGATGACTTTTGGCTCTCCACCCTCTTGGATCCTCGCTATCGGTCCAAAATGGGAGCCTTTTTTCTAGCTGCTGAGAGGAAGGACAAACTCAAGTCCTATAGAGAAATCCTCCGTAGTCAGTTTGCTAACGTTCCAAAATTACCTATTACCTCATAACCTCTCCACCTATTACCCTATAGTCCCCTCACTTCCACCTATCACCCGTAACCTCTCCACCTATCACTCCTATCACTGTATTCAAGATTGTTTGAGCTTAATGGGGTTGTCTCACTACAAGGATTGCTTATTATGTTAAAATTCTAGCAGAAACAAGTCACTTTGCAATATATGTCCATTAGCAATGCCCTACCCATTCCTAAATATCCTCTCTTGTATGGGCTGCATCAGCTCCTCAGGTCGCTATAGCTACAGACCTGTTCATTCTCTCTTGATAGACTGCCAGTGCTGGTCTCTATAGCTACAGACCTGGTGTCCTTAGCAGCTCATCTTTATAAGCCTGTAGAAGCCAATAATATACACACCCCTGAATTAAAAAATGAAACCTAGAAAACAGGACTGAGATAAAATAAATCAATGTATTAAGACAACCCCTTTAACAGTCTGTTATACTGGCGACCTCCAAGTTCATTCCAGTTACCACACAACTGGTAGTCAACAGCAATTATCAATAAACAGTATTAACTTTTCCCCCCAGTTGGCCAGTGGGACAGGAGACTACCTTTACCACACCTTGTCTCCATGTGCCCTTGCATCATCTGTTTGTTCCGTGCACTCATCCTCAGTTTTTCACCACTAAGATCTGACAGAAAAAATAACCTGTATCCTCATTATCCCGGGTCGCAGGCACATCCGTGCCCCGCTGCCGAGCGGCGCCGCGTCCCACACGTCGGGTCGCGGGCGTGCTCGTCTCCCTGCCGTTGCCAAACCCCACTTACCCGGCCACGCTCCTGTCTCCGTCCCTCAGCGTGCGCGGTCCCGCTCCCTATGGCGCGCGGTCCCCAGCAGCGTTAAATTTAAAGGGCCAGCGCGAGCGCGCTGGTAATTGGCTATTGCCGGTCACTGCCCCTATTTAAGCCTGCCTCTTCCCAGTAACCTCGCCGGATCTTTAGTGCCCTTTGCCTATCGAGAAAGCGTTCTTGTTCTGTCTTGTTCTGATTACCGTGTACCGTACCTTTTTGCCTACGTCCTTTGACCATGAACCTCTGCTGCCTGCCCTGACCCTATTGTCTGTCCCCGACTATGAGCCTGCCTGACGATTCTGTACCACGCCTACCCTTGGCCACCACGGCAAGCAAGCCCTGCCAGTGGAAGCGACCCGGTAGACTCCTGCCGCAGCAAGTCCATCCCGCTTTGCGGCGGGCTCTGGTGAAAACCGGGACCTACTTAGATTCCGCTCCCTGGCGTGGGCTTCCACCATCACCTGCGGTGGTCCAGCGGATCCACTACCTCGGTGCGTTACAGTAATATCTGGCCATGGATCCCGCCAAGGTGCCACTGCCTAGTGTGGCGGACCTAACGACCATTGTCGCCCAGCAGTTACAGCAACTGGGTCGACAGGTGCAGCAACTGAACCAGTTGTCCACTATGATGCAGCAGCTCAGGGGGATTCGTCTGTTGGAGACTACGCAGTGCAGTTCCGCACCCTGGCCTCAGAGCTAACTTGGAACGAGGCTGCCCTGTGCACCACCTTTAAGAAGGGACTCTCAAGTCGGGTTAAAGATGTGTTGGCCGCGAGAGACATTCCGCCCTCCCTCTGCGACTTAATCCGGTTGGCCACCCGTATCGAAGTGCGCTTTGCTGAAAGGGAAGAAGAGGTTCGGCAAGAACATAAGTTAGCCCGACCACGCCGGTACCCACGCCCGGCACCGGTATTCAAGAGGCCTCCTGTGCAACTGTCATCAACCCCCTCTGAGGAACCCATGCAGATTGATCGGGTTTAGTTCACTGAGCAGGAACACTTCCGGAGGAATTGTCCCCAATGTACCAAGCATTCGGGAAACTCCCGCACCTAGGTTCTGTGGAAGAGGTGTTCCTAGGTGAAAATTCCTCCTCTCCATGTCTGAGGATGCCGGTACAGGTCGTGACTGATGCTAGACTTACGTTTCAGGTCTCGGCCTTCCTGGATTCTAGTTCGGCCGGGAACTTTATCCACTGCTCCCTAGTAATGCAGTATCGTCTCCCGGTGGTCCGCCTGGATAAGCCACTGGTGATCTCCTCGATCAGCAGTGAGCTGCTAAGTGACACTATTCAATTCATCACCAAGAAGCTGTCTCTCCACATAGGAGTCCTGCATAAGGAGAAGATCTCCTTCTACGTCCTGCCTCGCTCCTCCTCGGCGGTTCTCCTCAGGCTCCCTTGGCTGCGGCTCCACTCCCCAACACTGGACTGGATGTCTGGAGAAGTAACTCGCTGGGGTCCTAATTGCCTGAGTCGTTGTCTGGTGGCACCTCGCCCGGTGCTTCCCTTCTCTCGGTCGACCCTCTGCGAGCTGTTGCCCGGCCTACCTGCCGAATATCTGGAGTTCGCCAATGTTTTTTCTGAGAAGCAAGCAGAGAGCCTCCCTCCTCATCGTCCATATGATTGTCCTATCGACCTGCTGCCAGGTACCAGTCCTCCTCGGGGCAAAGTCTACCCCTTGTCCATTCCTGAGACACAAGCCATGTCGAAATATATTCAGGAAAATCTCCAGAAGGGGTTTATACGAAAGTCCTCCTCTCCGGCGGGTGCGGTATTCTTCTTTGTGGAAAAGAAGGACGGTTCCTTACGGCTCTGCATCAATTACCGGGGTCTTAACAAGATCACGGTGAAGAATTGGTACCCTCTGCCGATGATCATGGAGCTCTTCGACCGTCTACGGGGTGCGAAGATCTTCACCAAGTTGGATTTGAGGGGGGCCAACAATTTGGTCCAAATCCGTAAGGGTGATGAATTAAAGATGGTCTTTAACACCAGGGACGGGCACTTCGAGTACCTGGTCATGCCATTTGGACTGTGTAATGCACCTGCCGTCTTCCAGGAGTTCGTGAATGACATCTTCAGGGATCTCCTTTATACCTGTGTCGTGGTCCACCTGGACGACATTTTGGTATACTCACCTAATCTAGAGACTCATCGCGTCCACGTTCGCCAGGTACTGAGGCGTCTTCGAGCTAACCGCCTGTATTCCAAACTGGGGAAGTTCCTCTTTCATCAAGCCAGCCTTCTGTTTCTGGGCTACATCATCTCTGACCAGGGCCTACAGATGGACCCAGCCAAGTTGTCGGCCGTGTTGCAATGGCCACGCCCAGACGGCTTCGGGCCATACAGCGGTTCCTGGGTTTCTGCAGTTATTACAGGCAGTTCATCCCGCACATCTCCATGCTGGTGGCTCCTATTGTGGCCCTCACGAAGAAGCATTCACTAAACTAAAAACTGCCTTTGCCACCTCATCTATCCTGTTGTGGCCGGACCCCGCAAAACCCTTCTTGCTTGAAGTAGATGCCTCGTCAGTGGGAGTTGGAGCAGTCCTCACGCAAAAGGGGTCCACGGGCAAAACGGTCACATGTGGCTTCTTTACCAAGACATTCTCACCGGCGGAAAGAAATTACACTATTGGTGACTGGGAGTTATTAGCCATCAAACTGGCATTGGAGGAATGGCGTTATCTGCTGGAAGGTGCTCGGCATCCCATCTGTATCTACTCAGATCACGAGAATCTCCAGTACCTCCAGACGGTTCAGTGACTCAATCCACGCCAGGCTAGGTGGTCGCTCTTTTTCTCCCGGTTTAACTTCCAGATCCACTTCCGTCCCGCGGAAAAGAATGTGAAGACAGACACCCTCTCTGGTGCCTACGATGTGTTGGGTGAAGAAATGACCCCAGAGCCCATAATCCCTCCAGAGCGTCTTATCTCCGCAGCTCCCATCGACCTCCGGAAGGTCCCGCCGGGGAAGACATACGTAAGCCCTGCACTCCATAGGCGTATCCTGAAGTGGGGACACTGCTCATTGGTGGCCGGTCATCCCGGTGCTCGCAAAACGTTTCTCCTGATCTCACGGTTCTGTTGGTGGCAGGACCTCGCTAAAAATGTCAAGGAATTCGTTGAGTCGTGTACCTCCTATGCCCGCAATAAGACACCTTGTCACAAGCCGGCGGGGCTCTTGCACCCACTACCCATCCCTACCCAACCATGGTCTCACGTGGTGATGGACTTTGTAACCGATCTTCCTCCTTCGTCCGGTAACAGCCTTGTCTGGGTGGTCGCAGATCGGTTTTCCAAAATGGCGCATTTTGTCCCTTTGCCAGGCCTGCCTTCTGCCCCACGCCTGGCCGAGCTGTTTTTTCACCACATTTTTCGTTTGCACGGACTGCCTCTGCAGATCGTCTCGGATTGGGAGGTCCAGCTCATTTCCAAATTCTGGCGGGCCCTTTGTTCTCAACTCCAGGTGAAGCTTGATTTCTCCTCAGCTTACACCCCCAGATGAATGGCCAGGTGGAGAGAGTCAACCAGGTTCTGGGGTGTTACCTGTGCCACTTCGTCTCAGCTCGACAAGATGACTGGTCCAACTTGCTTCCGTGGGCGGAATTTTCGTATAATTCTCTAGACTCGGAGTCCGCGGGTGCCTCTCCCTTCTACACCGTATACGGCCTGCATCCCCGCCCACCTCTCCCGCTGGCATCTCTATATGAGGTTCCGGCGGCGGATGCACTGGTCCAGGACATGAAGACCATCTGGTCCCTGACCCGTCAATCTCTGCTCCGTGCTTCTGAGCACACGAAGGCCTGTGGCCTATAAATTCCGGTTTCCACCTACCATGCGCATCCCGAACTCCTTTCATGTCTCGCTACTAAAACCCCTGGTCCTGAATCGTTTCTCTCGGAAGACAGTCCCTCCATCGTCTGTGGCTGATGCTTCCAATGTCTTTTTGGTCAAGGAGATCTTGGGTATGAGGAGAACTAGAGGGAAACGATATTTTTTCGTTGACTGGAAGGGGTTCAGGCCCGAGGAAAGGTCTTGGGAGCTGGAGGAGAACATTCTGGACCGTAATGTAATCCAGAAATTCCTCCAGTCCAGAAAGGGGGGGGGGGGCAAAAGGAGGGGAACTGTCACGGATGCCCCTGCGAGCCTCGTCCCGGGTCGCAGGCGCCTCCGTGCCCTGCTGCTGAGCGGCGCCGTGTCCCGCACGTCGGGTCGCGGCCGCGCTCGTCTCCCTACCGGTGCCGAGTCCCACTTACCCAGCCACGCTCCTGCTGCGGCTGTCTCCGTCCCTTGTCGCGCGCGGTCCCGCTCCTTAGCACCGGCAGTGTTAAATTTAAAGGGCCAGCGCCCCTATTTAAGTCTGCCTCTTCCCAGTAACCTCGCCGGATCTTTAGTGCCCTTTGCCTATCGAGAAAGTGTTCTGTGAGTCTTGTTCTGATTACCGTGTACCGTACCTTCTTGCCTACGTCCTTCGACCACGAACCTCTGCCGCCTGCCCTGACCCTATTGCCTCTCCCCAACTACGAGCCTGCCTGACGATTCTGTACCAGGCCTACCCTTGGCTGCCACCGCAAGCAAGTCCTGCCAGTGGAAGCGACCTGGTAGACTCCCGCTGCAGCAAGTCCATCCCGCTTTGCGGCGGGCTCTGGTGAAAACCGGGACCTACTTAGATTCCGCTCCCTGGCGTGGGCTTCCACCATCGCTGGAGGTGGTCGAGCGGATACACTACCTCGATGCGTTACACTCATACTCTCTGGAGATCTCACCACTAGTGATGAGCAATTGTGTCAACCATCGTTATCGATTCGATAGTCGATATCGGCAATTATCATGACGATTTCCTATAGTCGATAACAGATTATCGCTGATGACCATTAAAGTCTATTGGAGAGGAACAACACCTTCATTCTTACACCCAAACAGGGCTGGAGAAGCTAGAATCAACATCCACAACAGTAAACTGGATACGTGCTACATCTTAGGCAACACAATTAGGCAACAAGAGTCACAGAAAAATACTGACAGACTATTCACTATCCCTTAAACCTGCATGACCCACAAATTAAAAGGGCCAGAAGGCAGTAATATTTGAACCATAATTTTACTTGAACTGGACATTGACTATCCCTGTCCTGGAACACAGCATGACCCTTAAACCTGTCTGATCCACAAATTAAAAAGTGCCGGAAAAAGGAGTCTTTCAACCACCATTTTAGTTGAACTGGACATTGACAGGCCTGTAGGTCATGCAACCGACGATCCCCTGGCTTGCGTGTTGTCGCCAGCACTGGAAGGAGCACCTTCTCTCGTATCTCTACCTCCATGTCCTACACCCCTCTACGCTTGCTTACCACCTGCATTTCGCTCCATTTTCAGAAAGATACAAATTTAAAAAGGTATGGAAGAGTTTTTGACAGTCTCTTATTGAAAGACGGCAAATCACAGCTATTATTATTATTATTATTATTATTATTATCATTTATTTTGGAGCGCCCTTGGTTCCAGGGCGCTGTACATTTCAGGCGGGTACATAAATAACATTGGTCAAACAATTACAAAGTGACAATAAGTGACTAACAATTGGTACAGAGGGAGAGAGGTCCCTGCCCATGAGGGATTACAATCTAAAGGGAAGGAGGGAAGAGACAGAAGGTGAGGGACAGACATGTTTGTGGGGTGGAGCACTGCAACACGGTTAATGTTGGTTATAGGCGATCCTGAAGAGGTAGGTTTTCAGGTTACGTTTGAAGCTAGTGAGAGAGGGGGAGAGTCTGAGGTGTTGAGGCAGTGAGTTCCAAAGTGTGGGGGAAGCACAAGAGAAGTCTTGGAGATGGTTATGTGAGGATGTGATAAGAGGAGAGCAGACAAAAAGGTTCTGTGATGAGCGGAGGTTGGGAGAGGGGAGGTATTTAGAGATTAAGGCAGAGATATATGGAGGGGAGAGGTTATGGAGAGCCTTGTAGGTCAAGGTTGCTAGCTTGATCTGGATTCGCTAGGCAATGGGTAGCCAGTGAAGGGATCGGCAGAGGGGAGAGGCAGGGGAGTAGCAAGGAGAGAGGTGAATCAGATGGGTAGCAGAGTTAAGGATGATTTGGAGGCGAGCGAGGGTGCTAGCTGGGAGGCCACAGAGAAGGATGTTGCAGTAGTCTAGGCAGGAGATAGCAAGGGCATGGACGAGCATTTTTGTGCTTTCAGAGTTAAGAAATGAGCGGGTTCGGGAAATATTTTTTAAGTGGATGTGACAGGCAGAGGTGAGGGTTTGGACATGTGGTTTGAAGGACAGATTGGAGTCAAAGGTTATCCCAAGGCAGCGGACCTGTAGTGTTGGTGAGAGAGTGTAGCCAGTGATAGTGTTGACAGTGATAGAGAGATCAGGTGGAGGGATAGAGTGGGACGGTGGGAAGATAATAAATTCAGTTTTCTCCACGTTTAGTTTTAGGAGACGGGAGCAGAAGAAGGGAGGAAATGGACGAAAGACAGTCAGGGATCTGGGAGAGAAGAGAGGTGACATCTGGGCCAGAGATGTAGAGTTGCTTGTCATCAGCATACAGGTGGTATTGAAAGCCATGTGATGCTATGAGCTAACCCAGGCCGAGGGTGTAGATAGAGAAGAGTAGTGGGCCCAGGACTGACCCCTGGGGGACACCAACAAACAGCGGGAGAGGGAGGAGGTGGTGCGAGCGTGTGAGACGCTGAATGTTCTATCTGTGAGGTATGAGGTGATCCAGGAGAGGGCCAAGTCTGTGATGCCAAGGTAGGAGAGGATGTGTAGGCGGAGTGAATTTTTGCCAGTGTCAAAGGCAGAGGAAAGGTCTAGGAGGAGAAGCACAGAGTAGTGGCGTGAGGCGTTGGCAGTTACTAGGTTGTTGGTGACCTGGGTTAGGGCGGTTTCAGTAGAGTCGTGGGGATGGAAGCCCGATTGGAGCGGGTCAAGGAGAGAGTTGTTGGAGAGATGGGAGGACAGTTGAAGATGGATGTGTTGCTCAAGGAGTTTAGAGGCGAATGGAAGCAGTGAGATGGGGCGATAGTTGGACAGTGAGGAGTGGTCAAGAGATGGTTTCTTTAGGATGGGGGTGAAGGTAGCGTGTTTAATGGAGGAAGGGAAGATGCCAGAGGTTAATGATAGATTGAAGAGGTGGGTGAGGGCTGGAATGATAACAGCACTAAGGTAAGGGATGAGGTGGCAGTGGGTCAACACTACAGGTGCTGAGGTTCGATTTGGACAGTAAAGAGGAGAGCTTGTCAGGAGTGACCAGAGAGAAGCAAGTTAGGGGGGAATAGTGATGAGCAGGTGTAGAGGTTGGCTGTGGGGACACTGCAGGAATGGTGGTAGGCGGAGGGTACTGCAGGGTGAAGCTTTGTCTGATGAGATATATTTTATTTTGGAAGTGAATTGCAAAATCATCTGCTGAGAGGAGACATGGGGGAGGCAGGAGAGAGTTAAAGGTGTTAAAATATTGTCTGGGGTTGTGGAACAGGGAGGATATGAGAGTCGTGAAGAAGTATGAACAGTGAAGAGTCGTGTATGAGGTGAAGTCGTCGGTGGAGCGGGTTTTCTTCCAGCAGCGTTCGGCAATTCTGGAAGCTCGTCTCAGCTGTTTGGTGGAGTCTGTGTGCCAGGGTTGTCTGTTGATTTTGCGGGTTCTGTTGTGTGTGAGAGGGGCGATAGCATCAAGAATGGAGGTGATTGTGTTGTTGTAGAATGTGGTGGCTGCGTCTGGATCAGCAAATGAGGATATGGTAGAGAGAGGTGAAAGAGAGTCGGAGAGAGTGTGAGGGTTGAGGTTTTGTAGGTTCCTGCGTGGGTGTACTAGATTTGGTGCAGGAGGGGCAGGTGGAGTGTTGATGGGGGAGAAGGTGAGCAAGTTGTGGTCAGAGATAGGGAGAAGCGAGTTTGAGAGGTTAGATAGGGGCAAAACCAGGTGAAGATGAGGTCCAGTGTGTGTCCATCTTTATGAGTGGCTCGAGTGGTCCACTGGGAGAGGCCAAAGGAAGAGGAGAGGGACAGGAGTTTGTTAGTAGTGGAGTGGGGTGTATCGATTGGAATGTTAAAATCTCCCATGATAATAGTGGAGATGTCGGTGGAAAGAAAGTGGAGGAGCCAGGAGGCAAAGTGGTCAAGGAAGGTGGTGGCGGGGCCCGGGGGTCGGTAGACAACAGTCACTTGGAGGTTGGTGGGGGAGTAGATGCGGACAGAGTGCACCTCGAAGTAGGGGAGGGTGAGGGAAGGTAGTGGTGGAATGGGGAGAAAGAAGCAGGTATCTGACAGATACCACCATGTTTACTGCCGGGGCAGGGGGGTGTGGGTAAACTGGAGCCCACCATAGGAGAGTGCAGCAGGGGAAGTTGTGTCAGAAGGTTTCAGCCAGGTTTCTTAAATTCCTCTTATTTCCAACAGCCAACTAGGATTAGAAACAGAATTGTTTCTAGCGAATACCTGCGAAATACGGTCTGGTGGAAGAACCGTAAGACAAAATCAACAGTGTTCTTCCTTCAGTCCCAGGGATTTACAACTGCCCAGTAGGACTATGAATTGATAGTTTTCAACAAACTATCATACAAGTGTGCTATCTGCGCCAAACTGAGGTTAACCGAGCGCATGAAAACTATTCAAAAGTTACATGGATGAGAAATTGCATTTTTTGCAGCAATGACACACGAGAACAGTTACTAGAAAATTTCTGTATCCTAATTTAAGTACAAGGTGGCTCTTTGAACAAAACTGGGCTGCACCAAAGTGAAATACAGCTATTTAAAAGCTATACGGATAACAAAAGGTGGTTTTTGCACCAATGAAATACACCAGCAGTTACTAGAGAATTTCTGTATCCAAAATTAAGTACAAGGTGGCTCTTGAACAAAACTGGGATGCACAAAATAAAAGGTACAATTGCACCTCAGGTGTGAGGTGTGCTGGCCTAAAAGTGGTAAAAAAATGCTATTTCAATGCAGGTTCAAAGCAGAGCCTGGGCTGCACAATATACACCCTCCTTTCCAAAGCCAGCCTGTCTGTCTGTCTGTCCGTCCATCCTAGGCTTTTTCTCTTTCTGTCCCTTTCCAAAGCTGGTTGGTGACTTCTGCTGGTTAAGGGATGACTCACCGACTTCAGCTTTACATGTCTAACATATGAATACGATGGTAAAATTGGTCTATTGAAAACTAGGTATGCTCTTCTAAGATAATGCAAGTACATTTCCATGAAAACGATATATGATTAGATGTACAGAATATCTGACTAGTCACAATAAAGACGTATGATCATTTTGTGCAGGTCTTGTAAAGTACAATTGTGTCAGAAAACACACTGATGCCAGTAGGTGTGTCTCTCCTCACTGAAGCTGTGACATCATCATTGTGTGTGAAGCAGCCAAAGCAGAAGGATGTCTGGAGAGAAGAGATCTGCAGCCTCCTGCATGCTACTCATGTGTCTGCAGAGCCTTCAGGCTCCACAAGCTTCGTGCTATAACCAGTTATACACACAGCCTGAACTGATGAAACACATGTGAGGAAGCACACTGCCCTCCCATCTTACCCTTCTGTTACAAGACTGGAGACTGTATGAGTGTGTTATATGGAGGAATAAATACTGCCCTCCCCTCCTCCCCTTCTGTTATCAGGCAGAAGACTGTGGTATACGGAGGAAGCACAGGATGTAGCACTGTGTTATATAAGGGATCTGTGACTTAAACAGCCAGTATTTAGCCAGATCATTCACCAAAGAGCTGGGAGATGAGTATAAAGCCAGCAGCCCTTGGTTTTACTTTCGGTTTCAACAGCTCAGAGAGGAGTAAACACAGAGTGTGCAGGCAGCCAATCAGAGTGCAGGGGCGTGTCTGGGGCATTTCCTGACTGAAGGCGTATCCCAACAGGCTGAATGAAATGTCAGCCAGCCAATCACAGTGCAGGGGCGTGTCTAGGGCGGGATCCGACCGGGATGTGTCCGACTAGCCAATCACAGAAAAGGGGCTGTGTCCCAACTGGCAGCAGCAGAAATAGAATACAGATTTACAGAAAAGCTCATATCTGCTAAATCAAGTGACTGAGGTAATGCAACCCAATTATAAAAGTGCTTATTTTTAATGTTCCCATAATCTGAGACATGATCTTTGTAGCGATACAACCCCTTTAAGTAAAGAGAGGCAGCACAGAGTGTACACACTGACCAGTCATTACATGACATAGCCACTGACAGGTGAAGTAAATAATATTGGTTATCTCATGGCAATTTCACCTGTTAATGGTGGTATATACTAAGTAGGAAGAAAACAGTCAATCCTTAAAGTTAATGTGTTAGAAACAAGAAAAATGGGCAAATTTAACCAGTTCCTGACCAGGAGCATTATTCTTATTTCACTATAATACTTTTACACACTCAGTTACTCTACTAATTTTTTGGCCCCTTTTATATTAGATTTTTTTTAAATTAATATGAGGGACAATATTAACAAAAAGTTTATTTTTAAAGTTTTATTTTATTTATTAACAGCAAAAGTTGCCCTGAGGTGCGCTTTGTAATTGTGTTACTTTCTGTCACGAATGTCTATTTATAGGTGTTATATAAAATTTTAGGGTTATTGGCTGTAGGGCTAAAACTTGCACCAGGTGCTCAAAAAAAGGACATCTGGTAAACTGGCAATGGGCATTTGGACTAATTGGCAATGAGGTCTTGGCACTTATTGATCCATGTGAGAAGTAAGGTCTAGCTTATCTACTATGATTACACAGAAGACTTACTGTAAGGCTATATTCACACGGCTTATTTGCGGGGCGTAATTATGCCCCGCAATTACGCCGTGTGGACGAGGGCGGGGTGGGAGCGGGGGGGCGGCACCTCGCCGGCCCATACACTATGATTACTAGCGGCGCGTATACGCCGCTAGTAAATGACATGTCACTTATCTCCCCCCGCGGCGGATTCGCCGAGCAGGGAGAGGAGACGTAATCCATAGTTCTCTATGAGAACTGTGGATTACCGTAATGACTGGGACATATTCCAGCCGTAATTGGAGCAGTACGGACTGAAATACGGACTGAAATACGTCCTATTTTAAGCCGTGTGAACATAGCCTAACACAAAGTGTTGAAAAATAAAAGCCCAGGAAAAATAGAAAGGTGTCACAGTGCGCATAATGATTCCTGCCCACCACTAAAAGTGCCTATAATTGTCATGCAATCATTAGAACTCAATCATGGAGCAATGGATGAAGGTGGCCTTGTCTGATGAATTATATTTTCTTTCACATCATGTATATGACTGATTATATGTGACTTGCTTTCCTTTGCATTGTATTGGGGAAGCGATAGCATCAAGATGTACTATAAAAAAAGGCAAGAGGCAATAAAATGCCCAGGGAAAAGATCTGCTGGGATACCATGAAACCTGGTATTCATGTGGATTTTACTTTAATACATAACATAACTACATATACATAGTTGCACACCTCAGAAACACCCCTTCATGGCATGGATTTTCCCTAATAATAGTGGTCTTTTTTTTAGCAGAATACTAAGCCTTATTACACTACAAAATTGTTCAGGAATGATTTAAGGAACAAAGATTCAAGGTGTTGAGTTGGCTTTCAAGTTGCCCAGATCTCAAATGAGCATCTGTATAGTGCGCAATAAACACAAATCAGATGTAGTGAGGCCCTACAGCAGGGGTGTCAAACTAGTTTTCACCGGGGGCCATATCGGCCCAGGGGCGTCGCTAGGCAGATTCATTCGGGGCACGAGCCCCGAATGAATCTGCCTGTGCCCCGAGTCTCGGCAGCTCCAGGCCGCTGCCCTGGGCCTGTAGCTCCCTTATCAGTGGCACCCCTTAATCTCTCTGACTGCACGGCCGTTTCACAGCGGCCGCGCAGTCAGAGTCGGGGAGGAGGCAGGACGGATTGTTCCCATCCTGTCTTCTCCCCTGTATGTACACCGCGTGGTAGGCGCTGTACCTACACGTCGGCGTGGCAGGGGGGGTGTCGCGCCGCGTTCATCACCCCCTTGTGACACTGGGATCTGCTAAGCCGACAGCTCTGCCGGCCGAGGAGGTCCCGGGCCCAACGTTCTCAAGCTCCAGGACCGTGCTGAGGTGAGTAGGTTTTTTTTATTTTATTTTTATTACGTAAGGGGGGCAGTAACTTGGCTAAGAGGCATTCGCCTGGCTACAAACAGGGGCATCTGCTGGCTACAGGGGGGGGCATCTGCTGGCTACAGGGGGGCATCTGCTGGATACAGGGGAGCATCTACTGGCTACAGGGGCGTATCTAATGGCTACAGGGGGTCATCTGATGGCTACAGGGGGCATCTACTGGCTACAGGGGTGCATCTACTGGCTACAGGGGAGCATCTGCTGGCTACAGGGGGCATCTGCTGGCTGCAAGGGGGGCATCACTGGCTACAGGGGGCATAGTATGTGGCTATGGGGGCTTATCACTGGCTACAGGGGGCATAGTATGTGGCTATGGGGGCATATCAATGGCTACAAGGGGAATATCACTGGCTACAGGGGGTCATATCACTGGCTACAGGGGTCATATCACTGGCTACAGAGGGGCATATCACTGGCTACAGAGGGCATATCACTGGCTACAGAGGGCATATCACTGGCTACAGGGGGGCATATCACTGGCTACAGGGTGGCATATACTGGCTACAGGGGGGCATATCACTGGCTACAGGGGGTCATATCACTGGCTACAGGGGGCATAGTACTGGCTAGAGGGAGCTAATAACCTGGCTAGAGGGGGCAAATACCTGGCTAGAGGGGGCAAATACCTGGCTAGAGGGGGCAACCACCTGGCTAGAGGGGGCACATATTTACCTACAGGGGCCTATATAACTGCATAATAGGGATCTATATTTCTACTTATATTTCTATTCTGAGACCTATATAACTACCTTTCTATTTAATAGGGGACTGAGATACCTACCTATTGGGGGACCTATAACTTTACCTACCTAACTGAGGACTGCCTACCTAGTTTGGGGGTGTGCCTACATACTGTCTCAGAAATCTCACAAGTGGGAGCCCCATAGCCGTTTGGGACACAAGGGGGTAATTATTACAATTTGAGGTGCTCTAGATGGAGAGTTTGTATAGAGATAGGAAATTGTAGAGAAATGCTGATAAAATGAGGAGTCTAAGATGTTTGTTTTGTACATTCTACAGTGAAGAGTTGTGGATGGTAGAAGTCGTCATGGCATCTGGGACAGATGGAAAAGAAGAAGAAGAAGAGAAATAGAACAACTCTTCAGAGACGTCTCCTGTGAGTCATTAAATGTAACTAAGTGTAATCACTTATATTTCTCCTGAGCCTACAAAACAACTAGTATCTACCACAATCTGGTCACTGTATGACGGTGGTATTAATGTAATCAGAGCCTGTTGTACAGCTGATATTTCACATGTGGGGGTTGCTTTTTGGTCAGGGTCTGGCGAATTATTTGAACCTTAAGTAGTAATTAGTTCTGGGTCTTGGGTTTTGTTGGAGTTTTTTTTAGTAACAATGAGTTGTCTGGTATATTTGCTCCATTTATAGGTGTATTATTTGGTGACTTTTTTGTATGTGTGTTGCACTGTCATATGTGGGTTTGAGAGGTTTTGAAAAAGCAGATTTTGTCAGGGCTGATTTTCATTGTGCAGTGACTGCTGAGGGATGGACGGGATTTATGTGGAATGTGCAGAAAATCAGTGACAGGAACAGAAGGTTTTTCTCTGTATAAATACATCCACAGTTGACAATGTGGTGCGAAAAATGGCGAGTGCACCCAGCAATACTGAGAAAAACTTAAGGGCCCGAGCCCCGGATGTTTTGGGACCCTAGCAACGCCCCTGGATCGGCCTCACGGCGTACCTTAAAGGGCCGACATCATTTTAGACCTGTGTAAATGTAACTTCTCCTTAACAGTTAAGTGAGCTATTAAGGAGTAGTTTCATTTGTACAGTATTACTGTTACAATCGGCCCTTTGATGGTAATCAGGAAGATGGTGAGGTCCAGGGAGGGGGAGGCAGGTTAGATGTGGAGGCCCAGGGGGGAGGCAGGCCAGATATGGAGCCCCAGAGAGGAGGCAGGCCAGATATGGAGGCCCAGAGGGGAAGCAGATCAGATGTGGAGGCCCATATGTGGAGGTAGGCCAGATGTAGAGGCCCATATGTGGAGGTAGGCCAGATGTGGGGGGCCCAAGGGGGAGGCAGGTCAGATGGGGAGGCAGGCCAGATGTGGAGCCCCAGGGGGGAGGCAGGTCAGATGTGGAGGCCCAGAGGAGAGGCAGGTCAGATGTGGAGGCCCGGGGGGAGGCAGGCCAGATGTGGCGGCCCAGGGGGGAGGCCGGCCAGATGTGGCGGCCCAGGGGGGAGGCAGGCCAGATGTGGCGGCCCAGGGGGGAGGCAGGCCAGTTGGTGGCGGCCCAGGGGGGAGGCAGGCCAGATGTGGAGGCCCAGGGGGGAGGCAGGCCAGAGGTGGAGGCCAGAGGGGAGATAGGGGTAAACTGGGCTAACTGGTAAGACCTGGGGTGGGTTTTATCTGATAGGGCCTGGTGGGGAGGTAGAGGACTAGCTGGTAAGGCCCTCAGTATTGAAGCCACTTAGCAGCCTGATGGAACAATCCTCCGTAGGAGCAGGTATCTTCTTGCTAGGCAGGAAGGTCATCTGCTCAGCGTCCTGCCAGGCCTGCAGGGGGCGGGGATAGAGAACTGAGCTGAGGGAACCAGGCAGTCAGTGCTCTTCTCCTATACACTGAGCTACCGGCCCCGACCCCTGAGCACACTGTGTGAGCTGTGCTGCCCGTGCCTCCTCCTGTCTCAGTGAGTGAAGCAGCCGTTGCGGAGCAGAGCTCAGCAACAAGTGCCGGGCCGGGTAACACACGTCAACGGGCCGGATTCGGCCCGCGGGCCTTGTGTTTGGCAGCCGTGCCCTACAGTTTAGGCTGCATTCACATTAAGATTGAACCACAAATCAGCTGTTTACATCTGAATTCCTGCAAGAAGGTTTTAAATGATATTATGACTATTATGTCATGATGCTGGTAAGGAAGAATGATGCAGGATTACCTCCTTAGCCTACTCCATACATCAACCATGAATAGGTAAAATTCTAGCCATTTCACTACTTAGGCTCTTATGCAGAAGAGGAGGTGTCCCCTGATCCCTCCAAGTTAGCTCCCCTGAAACAGGAAAGTAGAGTGTAACAGGAGAACTGTAATTGAACACTATTCTGCAGTACTAATATATTGCAGAATATTGTGCAACTGATCATGTAAGGGGACTACAAAGACAAGTAAAAAAGTGTTAAAAAGTTTTAAAAATATAAAATAATTTACAAAAATTAAGGTCAAAACACCATCATTTACTATTTTAAAAATAAAAAAGTCAAACTTATCTGGTATTACTGCATACATAAACTCACACAGTGAATACCATATCAAAAAATACCCCAAACCAACTTCACTTTCCTAAAAAAATGGAATAAAAAGTCACATGTACAAAATGTTGATACTCCATAAAATTCTTTGTTATTTTAGAAATTTTTCCAATTAAATTTTTTTGTTTACAATTTCCTCCCTGCAAAAGCTTTTTTTGCCTTTTTCTGGCGATAAATCGATTGCAACTTTATCAACTGATTACTTTAGGCCTTAACAACTGGCTTAACGCATTTGCGCTTACAAAGCAGTAAAATTTTGTGTCCCCCCGTAAAATAATCGTCCCCCGTAGGGGTATATATTTTTTATGTCTCCCAGAGGAGGTGTGAGTTTATACCCGCCTATTACCTGCTTGGAAAAACCCCACAGGTATATGGGAGTTATGGGTCCCCCCCGGGGGTAATGGGCAGGTTTTGGGTCCCCCCGGGGGGGTATGGGCAGGTTTATAGGTCCCTAGTAGTTATATGGCAGGGTTTTAGGGGTTCCCCCCAGCAGGTATAAGGAGGTTATGGGTCCCCCAGCACACTATGGGGGGTTAAATTCCCCCACAGGTATAAATAGCTTAAGGTCCCCCAGTAGGGATGTAAAAAATTATAGGCCCCCCCAGCATTTATAAATAGTTATAGGCCCACAGCAGGGTTTTAAATTGCCTTATGGCCCCCCAGAGGTATATAATAGTTATAGGCCCCACAGCATGTTATTAGGGACTTTTTAGGCTCACAGCAGTATATGTAGCTTTAGGGCCCCACGTATGTAAAGGTAAATTATACCCCCCCGTACTTTTAAAAAGATTTTTCTCCTTTGCAATATTAAGAGATAAAAAGCTCCCCGACATATATAAGTGATAATAGCCCCCTCACATATATAAGTAGATAATGTTCCCCCCGCACATCTAAATTTAAAAATGCCCCCCGCCTATAAAGTAGTAATAGCCCCCTCAATATTAGTAGAAATGGCTTCCCCCCGCACAATATAAGTAGATAATAGCCCCCCCTGCACATAATAAGTGATAAGCTTCCCCCTGCACATAAAAGTAGAAATAGCCCACTGCAATATATAAGTAGAAAAACCCCCCCTGAATATAAAGTGGGAAAAAGGGTCCCCCCTGCAATATAAAGTAGATAAGGCTTCCCCTGCACATATATAAGTAGATAAAAGCTCCCCGCACATATTAAGTAGATAATAGGCCCCTAAAATGAAGAGGAAAAATTAAAAAAAAAACTAACCCCACACCTGATCGTTTCCTCCGCTTCGGCTCCCCGGTCTTTTTCAAGCCGGCCCTGACATCACCAGGCCGCGCTGCAGGTTGGATACGCTACGCCGCCGGATGTGCCCCGTTGACAGCACAGGGGCTCACAAGCCCTCCCGCCTGCGACCCAAAATACTCTGGGAGCTCTTTGCTCCGCCAAAGCATCTAAACTGTATGGGGGCCCCCGGCGGACGCAATACAGTTAGTCCCACCACCGCTGCCACGCCAAGGTCCTAAGCCGATAGCTTAGCGACTGGTATCAGCTTAGGACCCTAACGATCGGCGGCAGCGGCGGATAGCGACGGCGCCGGGAACTAGTGGGTGACAACTGGGCGACAGTCCCTGCTTAGGTAAGGTGCAACACAGAACAGACAAGACAGACAAACACAAAGCAGGAAGTCAGGCAGAGTAGGTCAAAGCCAGAGAGAAGAGCAATGCAATACAAAGGAAGGGGAAAGGGTAAAGGAGAAAAAGGCACATGAATAGTACCCGGGAAAAGGTAAACACAGCACCCCACTCAAAGCAAAATTTTAACTATCACAGGCAAAGAACCAGAGCCCCAAGTTCTAAAAGTGGGATGTCAGAGTCCCAAACTGAATGATTAGCCAAACCCTCTGACATAGCACCACAACACAGACTTAGTGGCCAAGGCAGCTTCACCAACTCCCCCCTAATCCCCCTCAGCAAAAAAACTACAAACCACACTTACAGCTCAATGGCTGGGGTTAAAGGAATACCAGCCAGGCTTCCTCGGGCCCTTGTCTGCAGGGAAAAAAAACAGGTGCCTTTAATTAATGAGCAAAATGCTCTAGATACTAGTTCACACCAGCATGCAAAAACCACAGAAAAAACCCGGGGGGAACTGCAAAAAATGCAACAATACTGTGAAAATTGCATATAATGATTCAAAGGTAACGCCATAGTTGCAACTTTCGAAAATAAAAAAGCAGGAGACTCAGTTGCGGCGCCGTAGCGCGCCGCGGAAAAAATTTGGGCAGGACCCCCCATTTGTGGGTTGCCACGCCCCTTCAAAAAACCCACACCCACTCCACCTAATGCAAAAAGGGTTTTGGAAAGAAAGCCAGGATGCCCTTAAGCCAGGGGAGTCCCCCCATAACCAGTAAGCCCCTTACAGGCCGTAGATGCCCCCTTTTACCCAAATAGATGCCCCCTTTACCCGGTAGGGTCCCCCTTTGTTTGCCAGGTAGGGGCCCCCCTTTGTTACCCCGGTAGGGCCCCCCATGGTTGCCAGGTAGTGCCCCCTTGGTTGCCAGGGAGTGCCCCCAGCGGTTAGCCCGGGATCCCCAAATTTTTAGCCCGGTAGTCCCCATCTTTAGCCCGGTGATGTCCCCTCTGTTAGCCAGGTTTGCCCCCCTCTGTTAGCCCGGAGTGCCCCTCTGTTGCCAGGGAGTGCCCCCTTTTTTTGCCCGGTGTGGCCCCCTTTGTTGCCAGGTAGTGCCCATCGTTTGCCAGGTATGCCCCCTTGTTGCCAGGTAGTGCCCCCATCTGTTAGCCAGGTATGGGCCCCCCCTCTTTAGCCCGGGAGTGGCCCCCATCTTTTACCAGGGTAGTGCCCCCCTTTTTTTGCCAGGTAGTGCCCCCCCTTTTTTGCCAGGTATGCCCCACGTTAGCCCGGTGTGCCCCCCCCTGTTGCCAGGGAGTGCCCCCCCCGTTATCGGTAGTGCCCCCATCTGTTTAGCCGGGGTGCCCCCCCTTTTTGCCCCGGTATTTCCCCATCTGTTAGCCGGTGTGCCCCCCTTTGCCAGGAGTGCCCCCTTTGTTGCCGGGGTAGTGCCCCCTTGGGGGGCCCGGGATGCCCCCTCTGTTTCCCGGGGAGTGCCCCCTTTTGTTCCAGGGAGTGCCCCCTTTGTTGCCCCTTTTAGCCCGGAGAGCCCCCCCAAAGCTAATAAAAATAAAATAATAAAAAACCCCTTACCTTTCAGGCTCCTGCGCGCGCCAGTTTCCCGATCTCTTTAGCGGCGCAGGGGGGAAATAGAGCAGCCGCGCTCCTTCCCCGCACTGCGCGCACTTCCCCCCGCAGCTGATCTGTTGACGGCCGCACGACGCCGGCATACAGGGGGGGAAGGGGGAGGGACGATCCCTCCTGCCTCCCCCCTGCACAGGAGACCCCGGGCGGGGGAGCGGGCCCCTGCGGCCGCTTCACCCCCCTGTAGGGGGCGGGCCCGCGGCCAAGAGAGGCACCCGGCTACCTTGCGCCCGGTAATTTAAAGGACCCCCGCCGCCTGAGGCGGCGGGAGGAATGCCAACTCCCCCGGGGGGCGGGAGGGGAAACCCCCAAAAAGCGGGCCCCCCCCCCAAAAAGGGAGATTGGCATTAGTTCAGTTTTTTATTGATTTTTTTTAAAACTGTATTAAAATTGGAGCTACACTTTTTCGTAAACAGATCAACTTTATTTTAGATTGCAAAAAAATCCTCCCGCACCTAGTAGAGCTGGGAGGGCAAGAAAATTTACTACTCTGCAGAATTTCCAAAAGGGGCCCCAGTGTCAACTTCTCCCTCATACCCAGAAGCTAAAAGAGGGGCCAACATGAAAAGATAGTTTTGGGGGAAAAATTTTAAAATGCTTGTGATAGATGGAGAGGGGCTAGTGTGTCCAAACCCCTCTGGAAGTTCCTTTAAAAAACAAATTTAAAAATCCCGAAAAAAAAAAAAATGCTTTATTTTAAGGTACTTCTGGGTTCATGGTTACAGATAGAATATGTACGATCGGGGTTACAAGTGGTAGGGATCCTCTGGGCCACCACAACGATGGCATAAACCACGCCAGGGAGCGGATCAAAATAGGTCCCGGGGTTTTTCCCCGAGCCCCCCGCAAAACGGGGACTTGCGCGGCGGGGTTACTACCAGGTCCTACCCCTGACGTGACTTTTGCGGGGGCAGCAGAGATGTTGCACGGAAACAAAATCGTGAAAGCCGGGCTCGTAGTCGGGGACAGGCGGAAGGTCAGGACAAGGCGGCAATGGTTCGTGGTCAAGGGACGGGGGCAGAGGGTACGGAAACACAGTAAACGGAACAAGACACTTTAGGAACGCTTCCGCTCAAGGCGGAGGGCACTCTCGAGTCGGCAAAGGTGGTGGGGAAGAGGCAGGGCTTAAATAGGGTCCGTGCCCGGTGAGACCAATCACCGGCGCACTGTCCCTTTAAATTTCCCGGCAGTGGCGCGCATGCACCCGGCCGGCAGTAGGAGCGCGCGCCGGGACGGGAACAGGAGCGTGGACGGTTAGTGAGCCCCAGGCGTGCCGGGGTGTCCGCGGCCCGAGCGTCGGGCTGCGGCACCGGCCGCAGCAGGAGGTGCTGCGGCGTTGCGGGTGTGCCTGCGACCCGACACGGGGGTCGCAGGGACACCCGTAACAATCAGTATGTGTGCCAGTTTTCACTGTGAGGCTCAAGGCTTAGTGACAATGATCACATCTCAACCGGCTGGAAGCCCATCATAGCCCCACCTGACTACCTAACAGTAGTATGGTGCACACTGCAGGAACTCCATGCCACCGTGACGCCAAACCTCACAGAAAACACATGTTACACGCCAAAGTTAATACTCATGCCAGAAATATTTCACATAACACATCTTGTGTAAGAAGGCCAAACATAATATCTCACATTTTTTAGTCCCTTATGAAATGGCTTTAAGGAGGCTGCCCAAATAGCCTGTACAGAGTATTGCACAGTCTTTGTAACTCCCCATCTTAACCTTTCTAACAAAACAAACTGGAAATAACAGGCAATGTAACAGGTGTCACGATACATGCCACGGCTTTCAATCCAGACCAAGGACACGCTTCTGTTCAGCTACACCACTCCGTCTTCCTGCTTCTGCCCCATGTGTACTCATAGGGCGTGCATGCGCCGGCTCTTTGAGAGTTAACAGGCCAGCACGCCCCTGACATCCTATCACCTGTAACCTCCACCTTTATTAGGACACCTCCCCCTGGGCCCTTTCCGCCAGATTATTGTTTCCTATGTTTTGGTTATTATCTATCCTGCTTGTCTTCAGTGTTTTCCCGGTTTTTTGATCCTTGCTCACATTTTTGGACTATTGCCTTTCTGCCTTTTCCACCCCGTTTTGGACTTTCTGCAATAACCTGGGGTAAAAAGCCCCAAGGGGCCCTGGTGGAGGCCGGGTATGTTCACCGAGATGGGTGGGTCTGGGGGTTTGGGAAAAAGCCATTTATATTTTTGGGGTCACGGGGTTTTCCCGGGCCCCTGACACATTTTACATATTCTTTAGCCCGGGGCGTAACAGAGAAGCCAAGCCCCAAAGCCAAAAATTTTGGGGTGGGCCCCCCCCCCCCGCCTCCCTTTACCACGACCTTGGGCCGGACATGTTGTTGGTTTTGAAAATAAACAAGGGGCAAATAAACCTTTACCCTACTATCAACCCTCATACGGGTACCAAAACAAAATTCCCCTTTACCAAAAACCCAAAAATTTTCCAATAAAAACCCCACTACATATGGACCTTGGGTTAAACCGCCAGAACCCCTGACCAAAAAATTTAAACCCCCACATAGTGACTTAAAAAATACCCTACACCCATTTCTTTAACAGTACACAAAGGAAACCCCCAATACCGCCAAAATAGTGGGCCCTTTTTAGTGGGTAAAACCATTTTACACAGGCTCGCAGACTGTATATTCCCAATTTCAGTGGGCCATATAGTGGTTATTATAGTGTACCAGGCTCTGCCCGGGGCTGAATTTAAACCCCCAACAGTGCCTATAGTGGGGAAAACAAAACCTAACACAGGCCCTTAACTGTATTAACCATAGGGCCCAAAATAGTGGTAGACACCATGTACACAGGCCCGCTCAGGGCTGTATTTAACCACCATACAGTGACCATATAGTGGTAGACACCAGTGTACACGGCTCTGTAAAACATATAAAGGTTTATTACAGTGTTGTTAAAATTCCCCGTGACTCACCCGGTGACGTTTCTCCTTTAAAGATTCCCTTGACTTTTTCCCCCTTTTTTCTGCAAAACCTTCCCGTCCGCCATCAAGATGGGCATCTCCCACCCCCTTTTTCCCCGCAGATTTTGACCAAATATTTTAGAATCCCGACTTTTTTCCGCACCCGGGGCCCCCCGGTTTTTTGGTCCATTTTAGCAGGCAGGGGTTTGGTAGGGTATAGGGGGCCCAAAAAAGGTTTGACAGGGGTTATTTTTGCTATAGGGGCCCCCCATTTAATAGGGGTTTTGGTAGTAAAAGGGGGCCCCCTATAAGTAACAGGCAGGGTTCGGGGGTTTTATAGGTTTTGGCAAGCTTTGGAGGCTATAGGGGCTATTTTAAGCAGGCCCGGCTTTCACGGTAGCCCATAGGGCTTTTTAAGGCAGGGGCCCTTTTTGGGGCAAGCAGGGGGGTTTTAAAGGCAAGCTGGGGGGCTATAAAGGCAGGCTTAGAGGGTAATAAGGCAGGGTTAAAAGGGAATTTCATTCAGGCTTAGGGGGTATTCAGGGATGGGTTTGGGGGGATAAGCCGGCTTTGAGGGTGTATGGGGAGGGTGGGGGTGTATAGGCCGGGTTTGGGGTTTTTAAAGGGTTGGGGGTTTGGGATTTTCAGGGATTCTGGGGGGTAAAAGGGGAGGTTAGGGGGGCGGGATAGGCCCGGGTTTTGGGGGTTTTTTAGGGGGCTTTGGGGGGGGTTTTAGTCCGGCTAGGGGCTGTTAAGGGAGGCCCTTTGGGGCTGTTTAGGCAGTCTAGGGGTTGTATGGCACGTAGGGGGGATAGGGGGAGGTTACTGGGGAAAACAGGGCCCCTGGGGGTGTATAGGGAGGCTAGGGGGTGTATAGGAGGCTAAGGGGGGGTTTTAAGGGGAGGGTTTTGGGGGTGTTTAGGCCGACTTAGGGGTATTTCAGGGAGGGTTAGGGGGTTAAAAGGCAAAGGGTTTTGGGGTAAAAGGCAAAGGCCCAGGGGGTGTATAGGGAGGGGTTTGGGGGGGTTTAAGGGGGACTTAGGGGTTTTTCAGGCGGATTAGGGGTTTTTACAAAGGGAGGCTAGGGGGGGTTTAGGCAGGCTTAGGGGTTTCTAAGGGAAACTTTGGGGGTGTTTTTAGGAGGTTTGGGGGGATATAGGCAGGCTTAGGGGGGGTTTAGGGGTTTTTCTTTGAGCAGGGAAAAATAATAAAAAGTTTACTCAAACCCCGGTTTCCCCGCTCCCCCCATCAAAACCCCTCACTTTCCCCTCTGCTACTTTTTTCCCGCAGCCTTGCACTAAAAAACCCGGGCGGGCGGTGATGTAAATCAAGTGGCGACCCACGTGATCACAGGGGCCCCCGGGGGGTACAAAAGTAGCGTTTGCCGCTCGTTTTGCCCACTACCGAACAACCCTTTTTTTCCCGAACGCTCCCCGGGGCCCCAGGGGCCCGGGGGGTTCAGAGGTAGCATGCGCCCGGGCCCCCCCGCTCTCCCCCCCCGCAGGAGAAATGTTAAAAATTTAATTTCCCCCGGGGCCCCGGAGTGGGCATTAAAACCCGGGGGAGCATACGCGCATGGGCCCCGGAGCAACTCTACCCCCTGTTTCCCCGGGTAGTTACGCCCCTGCGTTTAGCAAAACTTTTATGCAGTTTTTATTAGGGGGGGCTTTTTTTTCTGGGGGTAGCCAAAAAAAGCTGGGGGGAAAGGCTGAAAGCCAGTCCCCAGGCCTTTTTTTTGGTTTTATTTTACAAAGTAAGCCCCCTAGTTTGCCAACTTTTTTAAAAATGAAAAAACAGGGGACTTAGTGGGGGGCGCGCTACCGCGCCGCGGCAAAAAATTTGCAGGGGCACCCCATCCCTTTCGGTAAGCCACCCCCTTCAAAAAAACCCCCACCCACTCCACCTAACTTTCATAACGGCCTTTTTGGAAAGAAAGCCCCGGGAGATGCCCTTTTGCCCTTAAAATAGCCCCCCCTAAACCCGGGAGTGCCCCCTTTCAGGCTGGTAGATGCCCCCTTTTTAGCCAAGTTTGATGCCCCCTCTGAAGCCAGGTGACCAAATTTGTTTGCCAAAAGGGAGAAAGCCCCCCTTTTTTTAGCCAAAGGGAGGTTCCCCCCTTTTTAGGCCCGGTAAAGGGGCCCCCCCTTGTTAGCCAAAGGGGGTTTTCCCCCCTTTTTTAGCCAAGTAATTTCCCCATCTGTTAGCCAGGGGATGCCCCCCCCAAATTTTTGCCAGGTAGTGCCCCCATTGGTTGCCCCGGGATTGGGCCCCCATTGTTTTCCAGGTAGTGCCCCCCTTGTTCGCCAGGTAGTGGCCCCCCTTTTTTTGCCCGGTATTTCCCCCCCTCTTTTAGCCAGGTATTTCCCCCATCCCGTTAGCCAGGTATGCCCCCATCGTTTGCCAGGGGGTTTTTTCCCCCCCTGTTTCCGGGGGAGTGCCCCCTCTGTTCCATTTGTGCCCCTCTTTTAGGGCCCGGTTTGTGCCCCCCCCTGTGTTAGCCAGGGAGTGCCCCCTTTGTTTCCATGTAGTGCCCCCATTGTTGCCAAAGGGGAGCCCCCATTGTTGCCAAAGGGAGTTGCCCCCCCTGTTAGGGCCCGGGGAGGCCCCCCCAAAGCTAATAAAAATTTTAAAAAAATAAATCCACTCACCTCACCAGGGTCCGAGCGCGGGCCCTCTTCCCGCCCTTTTTCCTCAGCCGGGGGGCAGGGGGAAAATTTAGACACCCCGCGGCACTTCCCCGCGCAGGGGCCGTGCGCGTCAATTTCCCCCCTTTCCCGCTGGGCTGTATGTGCGGGGCACACACCGGGCCGAAACCCTACAGGGGAGGAGGGAAACGATCCCTCCTGCCCCCCTCTCCGCACAGTGAGACCGCGGGGCGGGTTAGGGGGGGCCCCCTGCGGCCGCTTCAAAACCCCCTGTAAAGCGGGTCCCCCCCCCGGCCCAAAAGTTGCGCCCCCAGCGCTACCTTGGGGGCCGGGTAATTTAAAAGGGGCCCCCGCCCCCTGCAGGGGGGCGGGAGGAATGGCCCAACCCCCCCCGGGAGGGCGGGAGGGGGGCCCCCAAAAAGCGGGACCCCCCCCGCCAAAAACGGGAGAGTTGGGAGTATGGGGAACGCCAATTTTTACCCGGTTTTCACCAGGGTGGGTTTTCAGCTTTATCAAACCCCCAAAAAAAATTTGGGAAGCTTCCCCGCAATTAGAAGGGTATGCACAAAATACTTGTACCCTAAACTCCCCTAATCCATTTAGGGGTTTTAAGTGTGGCTTTGTTGTTTTTTGGTAAATTTTAATGTCCCTTTTTCCCCTTGGGGTTTTGTTTTTTAATCCCCTGAAGCCCATACAAGGCCAGCAGCGGGCAGATGGGTTGGGCCCGGGAAAAACCTGTCAAATCATAGTTAAACAAGATCAGTTTCAGAACGCTCATGGCCGAAAGCCCCATCTCTGCCGAAATTTTTAATTGGCCGGGTAAACCCTTCACTGGGCCCTTTTTGCCCAAAGGCAGGGTCATAAAAAAAAGGGGCTTTTTTTCCGGGAGATGAGTCTATGACAAAATTGTTTGTGACAAACTGGAAAAGACCCCTAAAAACCTCTTTCACTTCCCTCCAAGAGAAGTTTATCCTTGCTCTTCAGAAAGTCATGTGTCCACCAAAAATGATACCAATAAAAACATCAACTGAAGATGGGAAAAAAACTGCTACAAAGCTCTTTACACAGAAAAAAAAAAATAAAATGATGGCTTCAGGAAATTTTAGCCCATACCAAAAAAAATTTTTTTTTTTTCTAAAAAAAAGGTTTTTATTTTGCAGAAGGGAAATAAAATGTTTAAAAAAAAAATAAAAAATTGGGGATTTAGTTAATCGGGGTTTAGTCTTTGGGAAATAAAGTTTGCAGTCATTTATACCGCATGGTGACCGCTGTGAAAATTGAAAATAAAAAACACTACCAAAATTGCTATATTTTGTTCATTCTGCCTCCAAACAATCTTGATAAAAAGAGATCCAAACTCATTTTAAAAAAAACTTAAAAGCAACCCAAAGAAAAAAAAACCCTTTTAAACTCCTATGCAGAAAAATAAAAAAGTTATGGTTGTCACAATATGACAACATAAAAACAAACCCATTTATATTGGTTAAAAGTAGTAAAACTGTATAAAATTTATATCATTGCAATTGTACTGACCCACATAGTGAAGTTATCTTGCCACTTACACAGCACGGCAAACACTGTAAATATGAAACCCAAAAAAACAATGGTGGAACTGCAGATTTCTTTTTATTTTCATGGCCCTAAGCTAAAAAAAACCTGTGGAACATCTGTGTGCCCAAAATACACAATACACCCCTAGGTGAATACCTTTAGGGTTTTTGGAAAACCAAAATGGGGTGGGAAATTTTATTTATTTTTTGGTACTTTGGAGACTTTGGGAAATGCAAAAATGGTATCCACCAAAAAAAAATCTGCGTTCCAAAAACCCCAAAAAGCACT
>JAODAL010038749.1:0-38826 GCA_025379985.1 Phyllomedusa bahiana
GGGCTCCGTTTTCCCCCCTGCTCTATGGGTCTAGCTCTGCTCCTCCCCCTCTCTATAGGTTAAGGTCTGCCTTCTGCCCGCTCTATAGGTCTGGGTTGCTCTTCTGCTCGCTCTATAGTCTAGCTCTGCTCCTCTGCTGCTCTATAGGTCTAGTCTGCTCCTCTGCCTGCTTTTATAGGTCTAGCTCTGCTCCTCTGCCTGCTCTATAGGTCTAGGTCTGCTCTTCTGCCCACTCTATAGGTCTAGGTCTGCTCCTCTGCCCGCTCTTTAGGTCTACGTCTGCTCCTCTGCCCGCTCTATAGGTCTAGCTCTGCTCCTCTGCCCGCTCTATAGGTCTAGGTCTGCTCTTCTGCCCGCTCTATAGGTCTAGCTCTGCTCCTCTGCCTGCTCAACAGGTCTAGCTCTGCTCCTCTGCCGCTCTATAGGTCTAGCTTGTCCTCTGCTGCTCTATAGGTCTATCTTCACTCCTCTGCCTGCTCTATAGGTCTAGGTCTGCTCTTCTGCTCGCTCTATAGGTCTAGCTCTGCTCCTCTGCCTGCTCTATAGGTCTAGCTCTGCTCCTCTGCCTGCTCTATAGGTCTAGGTCTGCTCTTCTGCCCGCTCTATAGGTCTAGGTCTGCTCCTCTGCCCGCTCTATAGGTCTAGCTCTGCTCCTCTGCCTGCTCTATAGGTCTAGCTCTGCTCCTATGCCCGCTCTATAGGTCTAGCTCTGCTCCTCTGCCTGCTATATAGGTCTAGCTCTGCTCCACCTGTTGTAACGTCTCTCGGCGGCTGCACCTTGTGCTCAGCTCTAGGTCCTCTTCTCCAGGGAACTCTCCTGAGGGGATCAGATGCAATCAGAGGCGGCAGGGAGTTCTTCCTCTCCAGATTTCCTCTGACTTCCCCCCCCCACTGCTGTGATCTCCGATTTCAGACAACCTGCTACTTAACTCCTTCACTGCCGGCACAGAGGAGAGACTACCCCGGCCTCACCTGATGGGAGAGCAGCTATTACAGGACAGCACGGGCCAAGCGCTGAGGACACACAAGGAGTGAGGGCCCTGATCACAAGAGCTTACAATCTATGAGGAGATAGGAGGACACAAGAGGAGTGAGGGTCCTGATCACAAGAGCTTACAATCTATGAGGAGATACAGGACACAAGAGGAGTGAGGGCCCTGATCAAAAGAGCTTACAATCTATGAGGAGATACAGGACACAAGGGAGTGAGGACCCTGATCACAAGAGCTTACAATCTATGAGGAGACACAAGAGGAGTGAGGGCCCGATCACAAGAGCTTACAATCTATGAGGAGATAGAGGGGACACAAGAGAGTGGAGCCCTGATCACAAGAGCCTTACAATCTATGAGGAGATACAGGACCCAAGAGGAGTGAGGACCTGATCACAAAGCTTACAATCTATGAGGAGACACAAGAGGAGTAGGGCCTGATCACAAGAGCTTACAATCTTTTAGAGGACACAAAGGAGGGGGGGCCCCTGATCACAAGAGCTTTCCAATCTATGAGGAGATAGAGGAGACAAGAGGAGTGAGGGTCCTGATCACAAGAGCTTACAATCTATGAGGAGACACCAGAGGAGTGAGGGCCCTGATCACAAGAGCTTACAATCTATGAGGAGATAGAGGGGACACAAGAGGAGTGAGGGCGCTGATCACAAAAGCTTTACAATCTATAGGAGAGAGGACACTAGACGAGTGAGGGCGCTGATCACAAGAGCTTACAATCTATGAGGAGATAGGAGGACACGAGAGGAGTGAGGGTCCTGATCACAAGAGCTTACAATCTATGAGGAGATAGCGAGGACACAAGAGGAGTGAGGGCCCCTGATCACAAGAGCTTTAAAATCTATGAGGAGATAGAGGACACAAGACGAGTGAGGCCCTGATCACAAAGAGCTTACAATCTATGAGGGTAGAGGAGGACACAAGACGAGTGAGGGTCCTGATCACAAGAGCTTACAATCTATGGGGAGATAGGGGGGGGACACAAGACGAGTGAGGGTCCTGATCACAAGAGCTTACAACTAGAGGAGATAGAGGGGGGACACAAGGGGAAAGTGAGGGCCCTGATCACAAGAGCTTACAATCTATGACAACATAGGAGGACACAAGACGAGTGAGGGCCCTGATCACAAGGCTTACTATCTATGACAACATAGGAGGACACAGGACGAGTGTGGGCCCTGATCACAAGAGCTTACAATCTATGGGGAGATGAGGACGGAGGGTCCTGATCACAAGAACTTACAATCTATGAGGAGATACAGGGGGACACAAGACGAGTGAGGGTCCTGATCACAAGAGCTTACAATCTATGAGGAGATAGCTAGGACACAAGAGGAGTGAGGGCCCTGATCACAAGAGCTTACAATCTATGAGGAGATAGGGGAGGACACAAGACGAGTGAGGGCCCTGATCACAAGAGTTTACAATCTATGAGGAGATAGGACACAAGACGAGTGAGGGTCCTGATCACAAGAGCTTACAATCTATGAGGAGATAGAGGACACAAGAGGAGTGAGGGTCCTGATCACAAGAGCTTACAATCTATGAGGAGATAGAGGGGACACAAGAGGAGTGAGGGTCCTTATCACAAGAGCTTACAATCTATGAGGAGATAGAGGACACAAGAGGAGTGAGGGTCCTGATCTCAAGAGCTTACAATCTATGAGGAGATAGAGGGGACACAAGAGGAGTGAGGGCCCTGATCACAAGAGCTTACAATCTATGAGGAGATAGGAGAGTACACAAGAGGAGTGAGGGCCCTGATCACAAGAGCTTACAATCTATGAGGAGATAGAGGACACAAGAGGAGTGAGGGCCTGTCACAGAGCTTACAATCTATGAGGAGATAGAGGAGGAAACAAGAGGAGTGAGGGCCCTGATCACAAGAGCTTATAATCTATGAGGGAAATAGAGGAGGAGACAAGAGGAGTGAGGGCCCGGGATCACAAGAGCTTACAATCTATGAGGAGATAAGGAACAAGAGGAGTGAGGGTCCTGCTCACAAGAGCTTAACATCTATGAGGAGGTATGAGTACACAAGAGGAGTGAGGGTCCTGATCACAAAGCTTTCAATCTATGAGGAGTTTGGTGGACACAAGTGGAGTGAGGGTCCTGATCACAAGAGCTTACAATCTATGAGGAGATAGGAGGACACAAGAGAGTGAGGGCCCTGATCACAAGAGCTTACAATCTATGAGGAGATAGAGGGGAACAAGAGGAGAGGGGCCCTGAGCACAAGAGCTTACAATCTATGGGGATAGAGGACACAAGAGGAGTGAGGGTCCTGACCACAAGAGCTTACAATTTTATGAGGAATAGAGGACACAAGAGAAGTGAGGGCCCTGATCACAAGAGCTTACAATCTATGAGGAGATAGAGGAGTGAGGGCCCTGATCACAAGAGCTTACAATCTATGAGGAGATAGAGGACACGAGGAGTGAGGGCCCTGATCACAAGAGCTTACAATCTATGAGGAGATAGAGGAGGACACAAGAGGAGTGAGGGCCCTGATCACAAGAGCTTACAATCTATGAGGAGATAGAGGAGGACACAAGAGGATGGGGTCCTGATCACAAGAGCTTACAATCTATGAGAATATAGGAGGACACAAGAGGAGTGAGGGCCCTGATCACAAGAGCTTACAATCTGTGAGGAGATACAGGACACAAGAGGAGTGAGGGCTCTGATCAGAAGAGCTTACAATCTATGAGGAGATAGGAGATGTGTTTTGGGGGCTCCTGTGACTGTTGGGGGGTTCCTCCGGCTATTGCACATTCGCGGTGCAGGGGCCACATCTGGTGTTTATACTGGATGCTTGCAGGTGGCGGGGCCCATCCACCGACCCTCAGGCTCCTGCCCCTGGGATCCAGTCGTCCGGTTTGGGCCTCCTCTTGCTCTGGGGTTGGGATCTCTCGGCTCTGGTTGCGCTGGAGCCGCCGCACTCGCTCTCTGATCCGGGGCTGAGCCGGGCTCTTTCTGGCGACAAACACCTGCACTCAAATATGGAGTCACAAAGCATGGCAGCCCCGGCCCCCACCCTGCAGGCGCCTCGGGGTGACGGTGAATGATGGCCCCGCTGCACCGCACAGATTGGGGCACAATGTGGGGTATAATCAAGCTCCTACAGCGCAGCCCTCACTGCCAGACCCGGACACTGAGCATCGAATTATTGTGCAGCTGTAACTGCAGCGCGACGGAGGTCTGCACGAAAGCGGGCCCCCAGCCCAGCCCTGGAAGCTGCAGCCGCGCCGGGGCCCCCAGCTACATACAGTGATCAGACCACGTGGCCCCCAGCCCAGCCCTGGAAGCTGCAGGCCGCGCCGGGCCCCCAGCTACATACAGGATCAGACCACGTGGGCCCCCAGCCCCACCCTGGAAGCTGCAGCCGCCCGGGGCCCCAGCTACATACAGTGATCCCGGCCCGTGGCCCCCAGCCCAGCCCTGGAAGCTGCAGCCGCGCCGGGGCCCCCCCTACATACAGGGGGTCAGACCACGTGGCCCCCAGCCCAGCCCTGGAAGCAGCAGCCGCGCCGGGGCCCCGAGCTACATTCAGTGATCAGACCCCGTGGCCCCCAGCCCAGCCCTGGAAGCTGCAGCCGCGCCGGGGCCCCCAGCTACATACAGTGATCAGTCCACGTGGCCCCCAGCCCAGCCCTGGAAGCTGCAGCCGCGCCGGGGCCCCCAGCTACATACAGTGATCAGACCACGTGGCCCCCAGCCCAGCCCTGGAAGCTGCAGCCGCGCCGGGGCCCCAAGCTTATCAAACAGTGATCAGGGACCGACTTGGCCCCCAGCCCCAGCCCTACGGAAGCAGAGCAGCGCCGGCAGGCCGCGGTGGCTCGCCCCAGCTAAATACATGTCGAATCCAACCACGTGGCCCCCAAAGACCCCAGCCTCTGGAACCTGCAGCCACCCGGGGCACCCGCGCGTTGCTAGACATCACAGTGCGATTCAAGAGAACCGACGCGATAGCAGCCCATGCCCAGTCCCTAGAAGCCAACGCAAGCCGCGTCCGCGGGCAAGCCCAGCTACAATACCAAGTGATCAGACCAACGTGAGGCCCCAGCCCAGCCTAGAAGACCACAGCCGCCTCCCCCCCCGCCGGGGCCCCGATCTACCATACAGTGATCAGAAAGCACGTGGCCCCCACCCAGTCCCCCGACCTCGAAGCTGCAGCCATCATTGCGCCGGGGGGGGCCTTCCAAGCAAACCAACAGTGATCAGACCACGTGGCCCCCAGCGAATGTCATAGCCGCCCGCACAATCCGGGGAACAAACGTACATAAGGTAAAGGGGTGTTCCCACCGATAGTCGGGATATTGCTAGGAGAGTCTGATAGGTGCAGGTCCCATCTAAGAAGGGCCCCCGAAAGGTACGGCTTGTGCCCAACTCTCCATTCTCCTCTATAGGAGTTCCCATTACAGGGGAGCGCTGTGTTCTCCATTCTGTTCTATGGAGTTCCGCAGTACAGGTTAGTTGCTGTCAGTTCTGCTCACAATCTGTTCTAATGGGGAGTTTCGCCGGTACAGGGGAAGCGCTGTCGTTCTCGGTCCATTCTGTTCATATATGGAGATGGACCAGTACAGGGAGCGCTAGTTTTCTCTCCATGTCTGTCTGCTATGGGAGTTTCTCCCAGTACAGGGGAGCGCTGTGTTCGTCCATTCTCCTCTATGGAGTTCCAGAACAGGAGCTGCATGTCTGTTCTCCATTCTGTCTATTCTGGGATTTCCCAGTACAGGTGAGACGCTGGTTCTCCATTCTCAGTTGCTATGCCGGGAGGTCCCAGTACAGCGGGGAGCGCTGATGTTCTCCATTCCTCCTCTATGGGAGTGTCCCAGTACAAAGGGGGATCGCTGTAGTTCTCCATTTCTGTTATCTATGGTTTGATTCCCAGTGCAGGGACGCAGTCTGTTCTCCCATCTCAGATTCTATGGGAGATCCCAGTACAGGTGAGCTGCTGTGATTCTCCATTCATTTCGTATGGTACTATCCCAGATACACGGGAGCGCTGTGTTCTCCATTCAGTATTCTAAGGAGTTCCCATCTACAGGGGAGTCTACTTTGTTCTCCATACAGCGTTTCTCTATGGGAGTCTCCCAGTACAGGTGGAGATCGCTGTGTCCTCCATTCCTCCTCTATGGAAGTTCCAGATACAGGGGAGCCGCTGTGTCCTCCATTCACCTCTATTGGAGTTCCCAAGTACAGGGGATCACTGTGTCCCTCCTCATTCTCCTCTATGGGAATTCCCAGTACAAGGGAGCACATGTTGGTCTCTCCAGTTCAGTCTTCGTTATGGGAGTTCCCAGTACAAGGGGAGCGCTGTGTTCTCCATTCAGTTCTATGTGTGCTGAGAGCGCCATTACGGGGAGGGCTGTGTTCTCCATTCACTCCTCTGATGGAAGTTCCCAGTACAGGGAAGCGCCTGTGTTTCTCACATTCTCCTCTATGGGGAGTGAGCCCAGTACAGCGGGAGCGCTGTATGTCCTCCATTCTCCCTCTAGGGAGTTCCTCAGACCACTGTCCTGCGCTGCGACATGGTATAGTTCGCCGCCTCTCACTTTACTCCCGGCGCTGAGCAGGAGGTTAAAATGTCCGTCAGTCCCGGGCAGGAAGCTAATTGCCCCTGTCTACTGTCCTGCTACCGGCCACACAGGCGCTAGATCTGAGCACTTGTTCGGTAGGCTGGATAAACCACAGCGGGTGCGCGTGCCTCCGGGCAGGAAACAGATGCTGCAAATAGTGAGGAAAGCACAGAGCGAAAAATGTGCAGAATAATCCGAATCGACTGCACACGAGCAATAAATCCCGGCCCAACAGGTGATCCATCGGAGGGGACTCATCAGCACCCCCCCCCCAGCCCAGGGCGACTCCGAAAACAGAGCCACAAACACAGAGGTTACAAAAACAAGAAAGAAGCTTCTAGAAACGTCCGAGACAGAAATGAAGAAGATACAGCCCCAGCTGCAAAACCCACAGGACCCCGCGCCCAGCCCCCAACACATCATCCCTGAGACCAAAGCGGAGGGGCCCCAACCCAGGAGCCAACACCACCATCCAGGGCCCCAACCCAGGAGCCAACACCACCATCCAGGGCCCCAACCCTGGAGCCAACACCACCATCCAGGGCCCCAACCCAGGAGCCAACACCACCATCCAGGGCCACAACCCAGGAGCCAACACCACCATCCAGGGCCCCACCCCAGGAGCCAACACCACCATCCAGGGGCCCCACATGCTGACTAGCAGCCCACTGAGGGGCCATAGAGCCAACACCAACCATCCAGGTGCCCCACATGCTGACTGAACCCACAGCTGCTGAGGGCCATAGAGCCACAACCACCATCCAGGGGCCCCACATGCTGATCTGCACCCACAGCTGCTGAGGGCCATAGAGCCAACACCACCATCCAGGGGCCCCACAATGCGACTGCCCGCACAGCTGCTGGAGGGCCATAGAGCCACACCAACAACCAGGGCCCCACATGCTGTACTGCACCCACATCTTGCTGGAGGGGCATAGAGCCTACACCAACTCCAGGTAACCCACATCTGACTCGCTGCACCCACAGCTGCTGGCTGGAGCCATAGAGCGCAACACGCACCATCCTGGGGCACCACAATGCTGACTGCACCCACAGCTGCTGGAGGGGCCAAAGAGGCGCACCACCATCCAGGGGCCCCACATGCTGACGGCACCCACAGCTGCTGTGAGGGGCCATAGAGGCCAACACCACAATCCAGGGGCCCCACCCACATGCTGACTGCACCAACAGCTGCTTGGAGGGGCCATAGAGCCAACAGCACCATCCAGGGGCACCCACAGATGCTGACTGCACCCACAAGAGGGGCCCATAGAGCCAACACACCACCGATCCAGGGGCCCCACAATGCTGACTGCAAACCACCCACAGCTGCTGGAGGGGCTAGAGCCAACATCACCATCCAGGGCCCCACATGCTGAATGCACCCACAGCTGCTGGAGGACCATAAACAACACCACCATCCAGGGGCCCCACATGCTGACTGCACCCACAGCTGCGGTGGGTCCCAAGAGCCAAACACCACCATCCAGGGGCCCACATGCTGGACCACACCCACAGGAGGGGTCCATAGTAGCCAACAAACCACCATCCAGGGGCCGCCCCACATGCGACTTCGCACCCACAGCTTACTGGAGAGGGCCATAGAGCAACACCACCATCCAACCAGCGGGGCCCCACAATGCCTGACTGCACCCACAGGAGGGGCCATAGGCCAACACCAAGCATCCAGGTGCCCACGTGTGAACCGCACCCACCAGCTGCTGGAAGGAGCCATAGAGCCCAACCCTACCATCCAGGTGGCCCCCACATTGCTGACTGCACCCGACGAGCTGCTGGAGGGTCCCATAAGAGAGCAAACACCACCATCCCATGGGCCCCAAATGCTGACTGCACCCACAGCTGCTGAGAGCCATAGAGGGGCCCCCAAACACCACCATCGAGGGGCCCCACACGCTGACTGCAAACCCCCCGAGCTGCTGGGAGGGTCCACATAGAGCCAACACCCCTATCCAGGGGCCGCCACATGCTGACTGCACCCCTCACAGGAGGGCCCATAGAGCCAACACCACCATCCAGGCCCCACATGCTGTCTGCATAGGACCCACAGCTTCCCTTCTGGAGGAGCCATAGACCAACAAAGACACCACCCATCCAGGGGCCCCACATGCTGACTGCACCCACAGCTGCTGGAGGGGCCATAGAGCCAATCCCACCATCCAGGAGACATTCAGCATGTATGGGTTGATCTGCAAAGAAGGATTTATATCCAAATTGGGTTAGAGCACTATCCACATGGATCAGTGGCCCAGAGCATGCTCGAAAACCTTCCTCATACCATAATACTGCCACCATCAGTTTGTGTTCTTTCAGCACTGGTTGCAGGGTGTTTGTTCTCTGCTGTTTTTCTCTTGACATGCCAGCGTCCATGCGTTCAATGAAGCAGAAAATATGACTCAGAGAAGACAACTTGCCACCCTATGCTTGGAAGTCGATAATCATCCCAACTCAGCAACGAGGGATCTGTGTGCTGACAGCCTATCACACCTTATATACTCACCAAGCCAGAAACCAGGGATATGTGTGCTGACAGCCTCTCCCACCTTATATACTCACCAAGCCAGCAACGAGGGATATGTGTGCAGACAGCCTATCACACCTTATATACTCACCAAGCCAGAAACCAGGGATCAGTGTGCAGACAGCCTATCACACTTTAGGGCGCGTTCCCACTGCACAGGACAAATACCGGCCGGTTTGCCGGCCGGTATTTGTCCTGTTTTGCGCCCGTCCCCCCGGCCGCGGGGGGGGGGACGGCTTTTCTCCGCGATGAGCCCTCCCCCCTCCCATTGAGAAGCACATCTACCGTCGGGAAACCGGACGGAAGATTGTGCTTCTACAAGGTTTTGCCGCCGGACCGCCGGTGACAAAACCGTCCAACGGCAAAACCTGTGCAGTGGGGACTGCTGCACGGGCCTTCCATAGAGCACCATTGTGCTCGTTTTCGGCCGGTTTTTCAGGCGGTCTGAAAAACCGCAAACCGGCTGAAAACCCATGCCGTGGGGACATGCCCTTATATACCCACCAAGCCAGCAATGAGGAATGTGTGTGCAGACAGCCTATCCCACCTTATATACCCACCAAGCCAGCAATGAGGAATGTGTGTGCAGACAGCCTATCCCACCTTATATACCCACCAAGCCAGCAATGAGGAATGTGTGTGCAGACAGCCTATTACACCTTATATACCCACCAAGCCAGCAACAAGGGATATGTGTGCAGACAGCCTATCACACCTTATATACCCACCAAGACAGCAATGAGGGATATGTGTGCAGACAGTCTATCACACCTTATATACCCACCAAGCCAGTGCACTTCACACAACTTCCTTCATTAGCTATGAAAGTATGCAGTGGTCATAATAATGTGACTGGACGATATATAGATATAATAGTTCTATAGCTCTCCAGCTGTTAACCCTTGGTGGGATCGCTCCCTTGCTCCCTGCCGGGCGGCCTCTTGTTTGCTGTCGGTGCGGTGTGAGATGTCTCATGTAGCTGATGTTCTGCACTCACCTCTGACACACCGCCTGCGCCTCCTTCATGGTGGCTGATGTTCTGCACTCACCTCTGACACACCGCCTGCGCCTCCTTCATGACTGAGTTCTGTCTCACTTGACACACGCCTCGCTCTCTGGTGACTGAGGTTCTGTGCTCACCACTGACACACCGCCTGCGCCTCCTTCATGGTGGCTGATGTTCTGCACTCACCTCTGACACACCGCCTGCGCCTCCTTCATGGTGACTGAGGTTCTGTGCTCACCCCTGACACACCGCCTGCGCCTCCTTCATGGTGACTGAGGTTCTGTGCTCACCTCTGACACCCCGCCTGCGCCTCCTTCATATTGGCTGAGGTTCTGCACTCACCCCTGACACACCGCCTGCGCCTCCTTCATGGTGGCTGAGGTTCTGCGCTCACCTCTGACACACCGCCTGCGCCTCCTTCATGGTGGCTGAGGTTCTGCACTCACCTCTGACACACCGCCTCAGCCTCATGAATGGAGGCTGAGGTTCTGGACTGACCGCTGTCACACCGCCTGCGCCTCCTTCATGGTGGCTGAGGTTCTGTGCTCACCTCTGACACACCGCCTGCGCCTCCTACATGGTGGCTGAGGTTCTGCCACTCACCTCTGACACACCGCCTGCGCCTCCTTCATGGTGACTGAGGTTCTGCGCTCACCCCTGACACACCGCCTGCGCCTCCTTCATATTGGCTGAGGTTCTGCACTCACCCCTGACACACCGCCTGCGCCTCCTCATGGTGGCTGAGGTTCTGCACTCACCCCTGACACACCCGCCTGCGCCTCCTTCATGGTGGCTGAGGTTCTGCACTCACCCCTGACACACCAGCCTGCGCCTCCTTCATATTGGCTGAGGTTCTGCGCTCACCTCTGACACACCGCCTGCGCCTCCTTCATGGTGGCTGAGGTTCTGCACTCACCTCTGACACACCGCCTGCGCCTCCTTCATGGTGGCTGAGGTTCTGCGCTCACCTCTGACACACCGCCTGCGCCTCCTTCATGGTGACTGAGGTTCTGCACTCACCCCTGACACACCGCCTGCGCCTCTTCATGGTGACTGAGGTTCTGTGCTCACCTCTGACACACACCGCCTGCGCCTCCTTCATATTGGCTGAGGTTCTGCACTCACCTCTGACACATCTCCTGCGCCTCCTTCATATTGGCTGAGGTTCTGTGCTCACCTCTGACACACCGCCTGCGCCTCCTTCATATTGGCTGAGGTTCTGTGCTCACCTCTGACACACCGCCTGCGCCTCCTTCATATTGGCTGAGGTTCTGCACTCACCTCTGACACACCGCCTGCGCCTCCTTCATGGTGACTGAGGTTCTGTGCTCACCCCTGACAATCACCGCCGCCCTCCTCATGGTGGCTGAGGTTCTGCGCTCACCTCTGACACACCGCCTGCGCCTCCTTCATGGTGGCTGAGGTTCTGCACTCACCTCTGACACACCGCCTGCGCCTCCTTCATGGTCTGAGATTCTGCACTCACCCCTGACACACCGCCTGCGCCTCCTTCATGGTGGCTGAGGTTCTGCACTCACCTCTGACACACCGCCTGCGCCTCCTTCATGGTGGCTGAGGTTCTGTGCTCACCTCTGACACACCGCCTGCGCCTCCTTCATGGTGGCTGAGGTTCTGTGCTCACCCCTGACACACCGCCTGCGGCTCCGTCATGGTGGCTGAGTTCTGCACTCACCTCTGACCAACACCGCCTGCGCCTCCTTCATGGTGGCTGAGGTTCTGCACTCACCCCTGACACACCGCCTGCGCCTCCTTAATATTGGCTGAGGTTCTGCTCTCACCTCTGACACACCGCCTGCGCCTCCTTCATATTGGCTGAGGTTCTGATCTCACCCCTGACACACCGCCTGCGCCTCCTTCATGGTGTCTGAGGTTCTGCTCTCACCTCTGACACACCGCCTGCGCCTCCTTCATGGTGTCTGAGGTTCTGCGCTCACCCCTGACACCCCCGCCTGCGCCTCCTTCATGTGGCTGAGGTTCTGCGCTCACCTCTGACACACTGCCTGCGCCTCTTCAATGGTGACTGAGGTTCTGCACTCACCTCTGACACACCGCCGCGCCTCCTTCATGGTGGCTGAGGTTCTGCACTCACCCCTGACACACCGCCTGCCTCCCTCATGGTGGACGAGGTTCTGCACTCACCTCTGACACACTGCCTGCGCCTCCTTCATGGTGACTGAGGTTCTGCACTCACCTCTGACACACCGCCTGCGCCTCCTTCATGGTGGCTGAGGTTCTGGTCTCACCCCTGACACACCGCCTGCGCCTCCTTCATGGTGGCTGAGGTTCTGCGCTCACCTCTGACACACCGCCTGCGCCTCCTTCATATTGGCTGAGGTTCTGCACTCACCTATGTCACACCGCCTGCGCCTCCTTCATGGTGGCTGAGGTTCTGGGCTCACCGCTGACACACCGCCTGCGCCTCCTTCATGGTGACTGAGGTTCTGCGCTCACCTCTGACACACCGCCTGCGCCTCCTTCATTTTGGCTGAGGTTCTGCACTCACCTCTGACACACCGCCTGCGCCTCCTTCATGGTGACTGAGGTTCTGCGCTCACCTCTGACACACCGCCTGCGCCTCCTTCATATTGGCTGAGGTTCTGCGCTCACCTCTGACACACCGCCTGCGCCTCCTTCATATTGGCTGAGGTTCTGCACTCACCTCTGACACACCGCCTGCGCCTCCTTCATGGTGTTCCCAGCATTCACTATGTCCTGAGGGTCAAACGTCATCATGGCTTGCATTTCCAGTATGGTGGCGTAGGTGAGCGCATGGTACATACTCTCCTTGGACCTGTTGTGGAAGAGAGTGACCGTCCGTTACTATAATACTCAAGCACCAGCGGATAGACAGCGCCCCCTATGTGTGGATATCATGAGAAGAAACAGCGCCCCCTATGTGTGGATATCATGAGAAGAAACAGCGCCCCATATGTGTGGATATCATGAGAAGAAACAGCGCCCCCTATGTGTGGATATCATGAGAAGAAACAGCGCCCCCTATGTGTGGATATCATGAGAAGAAAGCCAGAGACCCCGCATCATCCCCGCTTCCATCTATCACTTATTGATCTGCATGTAAAATATTTGTAAAACCCCCAAACATCCAGCGCAGATGCTTTGATTGTAGGCGGAGCCTCAGGTGTCGTCGTCGCCATCGCGACAGACATTACAGAGAATATTTGCGCAGCAGGATTTTTTCCAATATGAAAATTCGGTGGCCCCCGCTGTAGCATGTCGGGTGCATCAGGCGCCGTCGGTGTCTGGATGAGACCCGTGAAGCCGATGAGAACCAGATCTAAGGTTCATTAATGATCACTGACACCAATAAAACCTTGACGCCACTTGTTTTGTCGCATCCAAGAGCCATTATATTGTTATGTTTTGGTCTACAGAGTGGCAGGAGGACTTGTGTTTTTTTTGTTTTTTTTTTGGGGGGGGAGGAGGGGTGAGATGTACAGTGCATACTGTTCTCTGCATACTGCTGTGAACAGGTATCAATTTACTGTGCAGTTTTTTTATCATCTAATTGTCCCCCTAGTGGAGGGTGTGGGAGCTACCGCTCAGCAATTACTTGCACCTGTTTATCCTTCCCAAGTAGCACTGGGGCCAGTGTTGCCTCCTACTGGGTTCAGTCTATATTCCGGCCATTGAGCTGTACGTGCGGCCTGTGTTGTGTTTTTGAGATGTACAGTGACCCCTCCATATAATGTACTGGGAAACCCATAGAAAAGCTCTGTGTGGGAGGGAATGTAAAACACCTACAATGGCGCCATTTTGGCGAGGGGCTTGTGATGGAGGTTACAGTTCGGCAGAAATGTCGTGTTCTCTATAGGTCGGTGCGATTCCGGTGACACCAAATGTGCAGTTTTCATTATGTTTTTGTACTTAAATTTTTTCTTTACTTTTTCTGATTTTAAATTTGCAACATTTTCTGGGTTTTTTTTTGTTTCTCAATCTATGGAACTGAGTGACCCTCCCATAGGAAAACAGAGTGACTCACTTCAGGGTCACACAACCAGCTAAGAGTGCAGGTCACATGACCCAGGGGCAGCATTGAGGGATCCTGTACTCAGCTGCAGGTCACATGACCCAGGGGCAGCAGTGAGGGATCCTGTATTCAGCTGCAGGTCACATGACCCAGGGGCAGCAGTGAGAAATCCTGTATTCAGCTGCAGGTCACATGACCCAGGGGCAGCAGTGAGAAATCCTGTATTCAGCTGCAGGTCACATGACCCAGGGGCAGCAGTGAGAAACCCTGTATTCAGCTACAGGTCACATGACCCGGGGCAGCAGTGAGGAATCCTGTATTCAGCTGCAGGTCACATGACCCAGGGGCAGCAGTTAGGAATCCTGTATTCAGCTGCAGGTCACATGACCCAGTGACAGCAGTGAGAAATCCTGTATTCAGCTGCAGGTCACATGACCCAGGGGCAGCAGTGAGAAATCCTGTATTTAGCTGCCGGTCACATGACCCAGTGGCAGCAGTGAGAAATCCTGTATTCAGCTGCCGGTCACATGACCCAGTGGCAGCAGTGAGACATCCTGTATTCAGCTGCAGGTCACATGACCCAGGGGCAGCAGTGAGAAATCCTGTATTTAGCTGCCGGTCACATGACCCAGTGGCAGCAGTGAGGAATCCTGTATTCAGCTGCAGGTCACATGAGCCAGTGGCAGCAGTGAGAAATCCTGTATTCAGGTCACATGACCCAGTCCCAGCAGTGAGAGATCCTCTATTCAGCTGCAGGTCACATGACCCTGTGGCAGCAGTGAGAAATCCTGTATTCAGCTGCAGGTCACATGACCCAGGGGCAGCAGTGAGAAGTCCTGTATTCGGCTGCAGGTCACATGACCCAGTGGCAGCATTGAGAGATCCTGTATTCAGCTGCAGGTCACATGACCCAGTGGCAGCAGTGAGAAATCCTGTATTCAGCTGCAGGTCACATGACCCAAAGACAGCAGTGAGAAATCCTGTATTCAGCTGCAGGTCACATGACCCAAGGGCAGCAGTGAGAGATTCTGTATTCAGCTTCAGGTCACATGACCCAGAGGCAGCAGTGAGAGATCCTGTATTCAGCTGCAGGTCACATGACCCAGGGGCAGCAGTGAGAAATCCTGTATGCAGCTGCTGGTCACATGACCCAGAGGCAGCAGTGAGAAATCCTGTATTCAGCTGCAGGTCACATGACCCGCGGGCAGCAGTGACAAATCCTGTATTCAGCTGCAGGTCACATGACCCAGGGGCAGCAGTGAGAAATCCTGTATTCAGCTGCAGATCACATGACCAGGGGCAGCAGTGACAAATCCTGTATTCAGCTGCAGGTCACATGACCCAGGGGCAGCAGTTAGGAATCCTGTATTCAGCTGCAGGACACATGACCCAGCGGCCCCAGTGAGAAATCCTGTATTCCGCTGCAGGTCACATGAGCCAGGGGCAGCAGTGAGAGATCCTGTCTTCAGCTGCAGGTCACATGACCCAGTGGCAGCAGTGAGATATCCAGTATTCAGCTACATGTCACTTGATCCACTGGCAGCAGTGAGAGATCCTGTATTCAGCTTCAGTTCACATGACCCAGTTGCAGCAGTGAGGAATCCTGTATTTAGCTGCCGGTCACATGACCCAGTGGCAGCAGTGAGAAATCCTGTATTCAGCTGCAGGTCACATGACCCAGTGGCAGCAGTGAGACATCCTGTATTCAGCTGCAGGTCACATGACCCAGGGGCAGCAGTGAGAAATCCTGTATCCAGCTGCCGGTCACCTGACCCAGCGGCAGGAGTGAGGAATCCTGTATTCAGCTGCAGGTCACATGACCCAGGGCAGCAGTGAGAAATCCTGTATTCAGCTGCAGGTCACATGACCCAGGGGCAGCAGTGAGAAATCCTGTATTCAGCTGCAGGTCACATGACCCAGAGGCAGCAGTGAGAAATCCTGTATTCAGCTGCAGGTCACATGACCCAGGGGCAGCAGTGAGAAATCCTGTATTCAGCTGCAGGTCACATGACCCAGGGGCAGCAGTGAGAAATCCTGTATTCAGCTGCAGGTCACATGACCCAGTGGCAGCAGTGAGAAATCCTGTATTCAGCTGCAGGTCACATGACCCAGTGGCAGCAGTGAGTGATCCTGTATTCAGCTGCAGGTCACATGACCTGTATTCAGGTGCAAAGAGTTCAAAGGATGGGAGTATAATGACAGGGGTTGAACACTCGCTCAGCAGTGAGTGTGTGTGTGATTACTAAGCAAGGAAGAGACTGACGGCAGCTGCCTGAGAGGAGAGGTGATATCTGAGCATGTGCGGCCAGGACTGAGGAGCTCTCTTCACTGGTCGAATCCCCTAGAGATAAGCTGTGTACTATGGATCACAAACAGAGCAGCTAAAACAAAAATAGTACATTTTTAATAATGTTGAATGGTGAAAATGCTTATTATTTAATTTGCAAGCTTCCCACATCAACTGAACCTCTTTATAAAACCACTTTAATGCAAGTTTATTTGACAAGGACGGACACTTAAGGGGTAACAGGGGGACTGGAGTCAAAAGTAGGGACTGTCCCTCCTGAAGAGGCGTCTTGGGAGGTGTGAAGAAGTGGAGGGGTTCTCACCATTACTAAGCGCCAGTGTTTTCTGAGATGATTCTTTCAATAAATGTGCCAACCTGCACTAAACACATGGCAGCCATCAGCGAGGATCCCCCGAGAGGTTGTATCCTCAGAGCTATCACATTCCAGGTCAGGGAGGTGCAGCAGCCATAGAGGTAAAGAGGTGGGAAGATAGTTGGCGAGTGACTCATGAGAACTCTGTCTGCAAGAAGTTAATGTTTACCCTGTATAGTCGTCCCCTGTGTTACCCTGTATTGTTATACAGAGATGACATTGGGCGACGTCCACAGAACCTCTTTGTTTGATGGATGTGATGTCAGACATCTATCTGCCTCCAACACCTGATGAAGGTCAAAGGAGTGCCCTAGTCATGACATTTTATTATCGCTATAGGAAAGTCCGGTCTACTGAGCTTACCAAATCCTCAGGACACCACCCTGCAGTATTGTTTTTTGAGCCTATACAGCAATGTATGTCGACGCCTTCCTCCCATCACATGCATATGTTGTGGAATAGGACTTTTAAAAATTTCCGAAAAGTTCAATTCTGCTCGGCCTCACCTTGGTCGATTGCACTGAAATCAGAGGGCTTGGCTGACATTGATGCAGTATGTATGAGCAGCTTAACCCTATATACAGTGCCTTGCGAAAGTATTCGGCCCCCTTGAGCTTTTTAACCTTTTGCCACATTTCAGGCTTCAAACATAAAGATATAAAATTTTAATTTTTTTGTGAAGAATCAACAACAAGTGGGAGACAATTGTGAAGTGGAACGAAATGTATTGGATATTTTAAACTTTTGTAAAAAAAAAACAAAACTGTAAAGTGGGGCGTGCAAAATTATTCAGTGCAGCGAACTCCCTCCAGAAGTTCAGTGAGGATCTCTGAATGATCCAATGTTGTCCTGAATGACTGATGATGATAAATATAATCCACCTGTGTGTAATCAAGTCTCCGTATGAATGCTCCTGCTCTGGGATAGTCTCAGGGTGAGAGCATCATGAAGACCAAGGAACACACTAGGCAGCTCCCTGATACGGAGAAGTGGAGAAGTTTAAAGCTGGATTTGAATACAAAAAGGTTTCCCAAACTTTAAACCTCCCAAGGAGCCCTGTGCAAGCGACCATATTGAAATGGAAGGAGGATCAGACCCCTGCAAATCTACCAAGACCCGGCCGTCCCTCTAAACAAGGAGAAGACTGATCAGAGATGAAGAGGCCCAGGATCTGGATGAACTGCAGAGATCTCCAGCTGAGGGGGGAGAGTCCATAGGACAGCAATCAGTCACTGCACAAATCTGCCCTTTATGGAAGAGGCAAGAAGAAGCCATTTCTCAAAGATATCCATAAAAAGTCACCTGGGAGACCCCAAACATGTGGAAGAAGGGGCCGCCTGGGAGACCCCAAACATGTGGAAGAAGGGGCCGCCTGGGAGACCCCAAACATGTGGAAGGAGGGGCCGCCTGGGAGACACCAAACATGTGAAAGAAGGGGCCGTCTGGGAGACCCCAAATATGTGGAAGATGGGGCCGCCTGGGAGACACCAAACATGTGAAAGAAGGGGCGGCCTGGGAGATACCAAACATGTGGAAGAAGGGGCCGCCTGGGAGACACCAAACATGTGGAAGAAGGGGCCGCCTGGGAGACACCAAACATGTGGAAGAAGGGGCCGCCTGGGAGACACCAAACATGTGGAAGAAGGAGCCGCCTGGGAGACACCAAACATGTGGAAGGGGCCGCCTGGGAGACACCAAACATGTGAAAGAAGGAGCCGCCTGGGAGACGCCAAACATAGCAGTACAATCATCTCTCCATAGCAGTACAAGTATCTCTCCATAGCAGTACAAGTATCTCTCCATAGCAGTACAAGTATCTCTCCATAGCAGTACAATCATCTCTCCATAGCAGTACAAGTATCTCTCCATAGCAGTACAAGCATCTCTCCATAGCAGTACAAGCATCTCTCCATAGCAGTACAAGTATCTCTCCATAGCAGTACAAGCATCTCTCCATAGCAGTACAAGCATCTCTCCATAGCAGTACAAGCATCTCTCCATAGCAGTACAAGTTTTAATCCTCTCTCCCTAGCAAAAACAAGCCCCCTCTTTTTTCCCATAGCAGTACAAGAAACTCTCCATAAACAGTAAAAGATCTCTCCTTTGCAGTTACCCCAAACATCCTCTCCATAGCATTTCAAAATCTCTCCAAAAAGCAGTACAAGCGTTCTTTTCCCATAGCAGTAAAAATATCTCTCCATAGCAGTTTTAACCCCCAAAAACCAAACTCTCCATAGCAGTACAAGGTTTTCTCCATAGCAGTACAATCATCTCTCCATGCATTTTCAAGTATCTCTCCCCTAGCAGTAAATCATCTCTCCATTCAGTACAAGCATCTCTCCATGCAGTACAATCAAACTCTCCTTTGCAGTACATTCATCTCTCCATAGCAGGGACAAACATTTTCCCTTTGCAGTACCAAACCTCTCTCCATAGCAGGGATAAGCATTTTTCCAAAAGCAGTCAATCATCTCCCTAGAGTAAAAATCCCTTCTCCATAGCATACAGGTTTTTTCCCCCAAGAGTACAAGCATCTCCCCCTAGCAGTACAATCCTCCTTTCCAAAGCGTAAAAAAGGGATCTCTCCCTAGCAGTACAAGTAAACTCTCCTTTTCATACAATCATCTCTCCATAGAGTACAAAGGCCCTCTCCCCCATAGCATACAATCATCGCTTTCCAAAAGCAGTACAAGCCTCTCTACATAGCAGTACAAGCATCTCTCCATAGCAGTACAAAATATCTCTCCCTAGCAAAGGGGGGGGAAAAAGCGTCTCTTTCCCTAGAGTCAATAAACCTTTCCCTAGCAGTAACCCAAGCATTCTCCATAGCCCGTACAAGCAACTCTTCCCTACATACAACCCCTCTCTCCTTTGCGTACAAGTAAACTCTCCCTAGCAGTACAGGCTTCTCTCCATAACAGTACAATATCTCTCCATAGCAGTTTCGGCTTCTTCCATTTGCAGTACAAAATTTTCTCTCCATAGCAGTACAAGCATCTCTCCATAGCAGTACAAGCTTCTCCCCTTTCCCTAGCAATACAAAACATTTTCTCCATAGAAGTTTCAAGTATCTCCCATACATAAAAAGGATCTCTCCTTTGCAGTTTTTAAAAAATATCCTCCATAGCAGAAAACACCCTCCATTTGCAGTCAAGGTTTTCTCCCTAGCAGTAAAAACCTCTCTACATAGCAGTACAATCTCTCTCCATAGCATACAAGCATCTCTCCATTGGGAGTACAGGGATCCCCCCATAGCGTAAAGCATCTCTCCCTAGCAGTTTCAAGGGTCTTCCCTATCAGTACAAGCCTCTCTACATAGCAGTACAAGTATCTCTACATAGCAGTACAACCATCTCTATAGGGAGTACAAAAAAAACTCTCCATGCCCGTAAAAACAAATTTTCCCCAAAACAAATAAAGCCCCTCTCCAAAGGCAGTACAACGTCTTCCTTTTCGTCAATTTTCTCCATAGCCCGTAAAGGATTTTTTCCATAGCAGTACAATCAATTTTTCCATAGCAGTACAAAACATCTCTCCCTTCAGTAAAAGGTATCTCTCCATAGCAGTACGCATCTCTCCATACCCGTTTCAAGGGTCTCCCCCTTCAGTTTTCAATCCTCTCTACATAGCAGTTCAATATCTTTTACATAGGGAGTACAAACCCTCTTTTTCCATACAGTACAATCATCCCCTCCATTTGCATAACAAACCTTTTCTCCATAGCAGTACAAGCGTCTCTCCATAGCAAATACAATTCCCTCCCCTCCATAGCATACAAGTATTTTCTCCATAGCAGTTTAAAGAAACTCTTTCCCAAAAAAGGGCAAACCTCTCTCCATACAGTACAAGCGTCCCCATAGCAAATACAAAACATCTCTCCATTTTGCAGTACAAGCACTTTTCCCCCAAAAAGTACAATCACTCCCATAGCATACAAGTTTTCTCTCCAAGCAGTTCAAGTGTCTCTCCCATTGCAGTACAAGCATCTCTCCATTTGCAGTACAAGTATCTCTCGTAAACAGTTTCAATATCTCTCCTAGCAGTACAAGATCTCTCCTAGCAGTACAATTCTCTCCCCTTTTTAGTACAAGATTTTTTCCATGGGAGAAATGGTTTTCTCCAAAAGGGAGTACAAGAAAATTTTCCCCCAGCAGTAAAAATATTTTCTCCATAGGGAGTTAAAAAATCTTCCCTAGCAGTACAACATCTCTCCTTTGGGGTACAAGCCCTCTTTCATACAAATACAAGTATTCTCCCTACATACAAGTATCTCTCCCCTAGCAGTACCCAAGCGTCTCTCCATAGGGATAAAAAGGGCCCCTCTTTCATAGCAGTACAAAGTATTCTCCATAAACATACAATAACTCTCCATAGCAGTACAAAAAATCCTCCATAAACAGTACAAAATTTCTCTCCATAGCAGTACAAGTGTCTCTCCATTGAATTACAAGCATCTCTTTTTAAACAGTACAAGTAAATTTTCCCTAACAGTCAAGCACTCTCCATAGCGTACAAGTATTTCTCCATAGCGTACAAACATCTTCCCCTGCCCCCCTTTCAAGTATCTCTCCTTAAAAACAAATACCAAGTAAAACCTCTCCCATAGCAGTACAAGAAACTCTCGTAAGCAGTACAATTTATCTCTCCATAGGTACAAAAATCTCTATAAACATACAACTCTCCTCCATAGCAGTACAAGCTCTCTCCCTAGCAGTAAAGCATCTCTCCCCTACAATACAACCTTCTCTCAAAAGCAGTACAAGCATCTCTCCATACTACAAAGCATCTCTCCATAGCAATACAGGTATCTTTTCCCTAGCAGTTACAAACAAACTCTCCATAGAAATTTAAAAAATTTTTCTCCCAAAGCAATTCAACTTCCTTTCCCTAGCAGTACAAAATCCCCTCCATAGCAGTACAAGCATCTCTCCATAGCAGTACAACTTCCCATAAGGGGAATACAATTTTCTCTCCCTAGCATACAAGCTCTCTCCATAGCAAATACAAGCTCTCCCCCATAGCATTTCAAGCATCTCTCCATAGCATTTAAAAATATCTCTCCATAGCAGTAAAAAACATCCCCTCCCCTAGAAATACCAACTTTCTCCATAGCATTTAAATATCCTCCATAGCTTTCAAGATCTCCATAGCAGTACAAGAATCTCTCCATAGCAGTACAAAAATCTCCCCTAGCAACAAGTTCCTCCAAGCAGTACAAGGGGTCTCTCCATGCAGTACAAGGTTTTCCCCCCAAAAAGCAGTACGGATCTTCCATAGCAGTAAAGATCTCTCCATACAGAGAAAAACCCTTCCCCCATAGCAGTACAAAACGTTCCCCTCCAAGCATACAAGTATCCCCTTTCCCTAGCAATACAAGCATTCTTCCATAGCAGTTTCAAGGCCCCTCCATCAGTCAAAAAAACTCTCCATAGCATAAAAATCTTTCCAAAAGCAGTACAAGTTTTCCCATGAAATACAAAGCGGCCCCCAAAAGCAGTAAAGTAATTTTCTCCATTTGCCCGTTTCAAACATCCTCCATGGGATCCCCATTTTAAACTCCATAGAGTACAAGCGTCTCTCCATTTGCTTACAATCAAATTTCCATAGAGTACAAGCATCTCCCCCTACGGGACAAGAACTTTTCCTAGATACAAAAAAAAACCTTTTCCCCTAGCCTACAAATTCTCTTTTAAAGCAGTACTCATCTCTCCAAAGCAGTTCAAAATTTTCTCCATAAACAAATACAAGTATCTCTCCAAAACAGTACAAACATCCTCCATAGCGTACAACCCTCTCCCCATACAGTACAAAAAATTTTTCTCCATAAGGGAGTAAAAACTCTCTCCATAGCAGTACAAGATTCTCCCTAGCAGACAATATCTCTCCCCTTCAGTACAAAGGTCTATCCAAAAAGTAAAAAATTTCCTCCATAGCAGTACAATCATCTCTCCCTAGCGGTTTAAAATCTTTTCCCATAGAAATAAAAATATTTCCATAGCATACAAAATTTTCCCCCATAGCAGTAAAAAAATATCTCTCCTAGCAGTACAATCATCTCTCCATAGCAGTAAAGTAACTCTCCATAGCAGGACAATTTTCTTCCATAGCAGTACAACATCTCTCCATAGCGTACAAAACATCTCTCCATAGCGGGACTTTATTTTCTCCTTTGGGGACAAAATTTTCTCCATACAGTCAAATATCTCTCCATGCAGGGACCCAACTCTTCCATAGCATACGGATCTCCTCCATAGGGAAATACAATTCTCTCCATAGCAGTAAAAACAACCCCTCCATAGCAGTACAATCATCTCTCCATACCGGGAAAAATCATTCTCCATAGCAGTAAACCTCTCTCCATAGCGTACAAATTTCTACCCATAGCAGTCAAGCTCTCCCATAGCATTTCAAGTTCTCTCCATACAGTACAATCTTCCCCTCCTTTCAGTACAATTCCCCTCCTTTGCAGTACAATTTATCTCTCCAAAAGCAAATACAAACATCTCTCCATAGCGGGACAAACATTTTTTCCCCTACGGGACAAATATCCCCTCCATAGCATAAAGCATCCCCTCCATAGCAAATTTCAAGTTTTCTCCAAAAGCAGTTTCATTACTCCCTAGCAGTACAACCTTCTCCATAAACAGTACAATATCTCTCCCTAGCAGTTTTTAAAACAAATCTCTCCTTTGCGGGAAAAAACATTTCTCCATGCTAAAAATCATCCTCCATAGCAGTAAAAAGCATCTCCCCCATAGCAAATACAAGCATCTCTCCATAGGGAGTACAAATATCTTCTCCCCTACAGTACAAGTTTTCTCCATAGCATACAAATATCTCTCCATAGCATTCAAGCTCTCTCCATAGCAGTTTCAAGCCTCTCTCCATTTGCAAATAAAAACATTCCCATTTTCATTCAAACATCTCTCCATTTGCAAATTTCAAGCCCTCTCTCCATACAGTACACATCCCCCTCCCCTGCATACAAGTATTCTCTCCCTTTGCATACAAAAATTTTCTCCATAGCATTCAATATCTCTCCATAGCGTTCAAAACCTCTCTCCATGCAGTACAAATTCTCCATTTGCAAAACAATCATCTCTCCATAGCAGTTCAAACATCTCTCCCTAGCATAACCCAAAAGCTCTTTCCCTAGCAGGGACAAGCTCCTCAATAGCAAAATACAAGAATCTCCATAGGCCCTACAACCTCTCTCCATAGCAGTACAAGATCTCTCCATACAGTACAACCTTTTCTCCATAGCAGTACAAGATCTCTCCCCTAGCAGTACAACCCTTCCCCCCATAGGCGTTTACCAAATTAAATCTCTCCTAGCAGTACAAGATCTCTCCTAGCAGTAAAGCATCTCTTTCCCTACAGTACAATATTTCCCCCATAGAAGTACAAGATCTCTCCCTAGCCCGTACAATCATCTCTCCATAGCAGTCAAGGAAATTTTCCCTTGCGTACAAGCAAACCCTCCCCTAGCAGTACAAAACAAACCCCTCCATAGCATTTTAAAAAATCCCCCCATAGACAGTTTTTTCCCCAAACACATCTCTCCTTGTCGTACAAGTAATCTTCCATAGGGAGGACAACCCTCTTCCATAGGCAGGGAACCCCAAAATAAAATTTTCTCCCATACAGTAAAAACCTTCTCCATAGCAATAAAAAATAAACTCTCCATAGCAGTACAACCATCTCTCCATTTGCAGTACAACATCTCTCCATAGCAGTACAACATCTTCCCATAGCGTACAAAATCTCTTTCCTAGCAGTACCCGGGATTTTTCTCCATAGCGTACAAGCATCTCTCCATAGCAGACAATATCTCCCCCATAGCAGTAAATATCTCTCCATAGCAGTAAACCAAAAAATTTTCTTCCAAAAAGGGCAGTATAATTTCATCTCTCCATAGCGGGTCCCAACTTCTCTCCATGAAAGTACAACGTCTCCCCCATAGCAGAAACAATCGTCTCTCCTTAGCAGTACAAGTATCTCCCTTTGCAGAAACAACCATCTCTAAAAAGCAGTACAATATCTCCCCCAAAAGGGGTAACAACCTTTCCCCCCTTTGAGTAAAAAATATCTCCCCATAGAAGTACAATATCCCCTCCATAGCTTTACAAGCGTTCCCCATAGCGTAAAGTTTTCCTCTCCATGCAGTACAAGCATCTACCATACATTCCCAAGCACCCCCTTTTTTTCCATAAGAAAAAAACAAAAGCATCTCTCCATAGAAATTAAAACCCCCTTTTCCCATAGCAAAAATTAAGGGGCATACCCCTCCATGCAGTTTTAGCAATTTTCCAAAAAGCAGTAAAAGAAATCTCTCCCATACCCCAGTATTGCACCAAGGGGCGTTGCTAGGGCCCCTAAAACATCCGGGGCTCGAGCCCTTTTGTTTTTTTCTGGTAGGGCGGGGTTCAAAACGACATTTTTACCCCCTCATTTTAAACCCTGCGGTTTTGTTTTTTTTACGGGAGAAAAACCTGTGTTTCCAGTCAAAATTAATTTCTGCACATTTCCAAAAACCGGGTTTCCCGTCCATTCCTCAGAAAATTCACTTTTAAAAGTAAAAAACACAATGAAAAATTTCCCTTTTTCAAAAACTTCCCCACCTTAAATTAATGACAATACCCCTAAAACGGGGTCACCAAAAAAACCCCCAAAACATGGGGAAAAAACCCTACCAGAAAAAAGGGGTTTGGGTTACAAAAACCCCGCTCCAACAAAAAACCAAGACCCAAACTATTACTATTTAAGGCTAAAAATAACCCTTTGCCAGACCCTGCCCCAAACGGGGCCCCCAACAGAAAATTCCCTACAAAAAGGGCCCAAGGGGACATATTTTTCCGGGCCCTTAACATGACCAAAAATAGTGGTAGAAAAAAAAGTTCATGTAACTCTGCAGACTTTATAAGGATTACATTTCAGTTACTTTAGTAACTCCCCAGAGACGTCTTTTCGATCACCCCGTCGTTCATTTTCCCCCCTTTTCTTCCCCAAACCCGGTTCAAAAATTCCTTCATGCCTGATTGCCCCGGCCAATTTTGTCCCCTGAGGTTTTGGACACATATTTTAAAGAATCCTCCTTTTTCCACCCAAATTTCCTTTTTAATTTTTTAGGTAAAAAGCAGTTCCCTTCAGTTAAAGGTATATGGGGGGCAAATGAAACAGTATTTTGGGGCCCGGGCCGGGTAAATAGGGGGGGAACAGGCAGTATAAAAAGGGGGGCCAAAAAGGCATTATATAGGGGGGCAAAAGAAAAGGTAAAAAGGGAAACGGAAAGAAATTATAGGGGCACTAAAAGCAGTTTATGGGGGCCCAACCAGGCAGTAAAATGGGGGGAAACGGCCAGGTATTTTGGGGCACGGGGGCAGGCATATGGGGCCACGGGCGGGGTTTTATGGGGGCCACATATTTTCACCTTTTTTGGTTTTGGGGCCACAGGGCAGGCGAAAAAGGGGGCCAAAAAGGGCAGGCATAGGGGGGGGCCACAGGCAGGCATTATAGGTCCCCCAAACAGCATTATGGGGGCAAAAAAAGGAAAACCCCATTTTTGGGGCCAACAAGCAGGGAAAAAGGGGGCCAAAAGGCAGGAAAGGGGGGCCACAGGCAGGGATTAAGGGGGCCCCCAAGGCAGGTTCATTTGGGGGGCAAAAGGCAGGGAGGGGGGGGCCCAAAACCGGGCATTTTTATAGGGGGGCCCAAAAAAAAAGGCAGTAAAAGGGGGGCCCACGGCGGGATTTAATAGGGGAACAGGGGGGAAAATAGGGGGGCCCCCAAAAGAAAAGGGGTTTTTTGGGGCCAAAGGGAAAAGGGATTTGGGGGCCCAAAAACGGGGCGGGAAAAGGGGGGGCCACAGGCAGGCTTTTATAGGGGCAAAAGACGGGGGGTTGGGGGGCCCAAACAGCATTAAAAATGGGGGCGAAAAGGGCAGTATGGGGGGGCCACGGGCAGTATAGGGGGGGCCACAGGCAGGAAATTATGGGGGAAAACAGGCAGGGATATGGGGGGGCACAGCAGTATAGGGGGGCCACAGGCAGAAATAGGGGGGGCCACGGCAGTAAAGGGGGGGCCCAGGAAAGGCTTTTAAAAGGGGCCCAGGCAACTTTTAGGGGCAAAAAGGCGGGATATGGGGGGGCCACAGGGGACAGTGGTATTGGGGCCCCAAAACCAGTGGTATGGGGGGCCAAAAGACACCTTTAAATAGGGGCAAAAAGGCAGCCTTTAATGGGGGGCAAAAGGGCGGGGAAATTTTTGGGGCACGGGGAGTGGTATGGGGGCCCAAACACAATTAACTTTGGGATGGTTTCCACAGACAGTGGTAGGGGGCCCCAGGCAGCCTTTTTAAAAGGGGCACAGGCAGCCCCCATTTTAGGGGCACTGGGGGGGAAATTTGGGGGCCACAGGCAGGGGTTTAAAGGGGGGGCACGGGCAGGGATATGGGGGCCAGGGGGCAGGATAGGGGGGCCAAAAGGCCCGAGCATTATAGGGCCCCAGGCAGTAAAAAAGGGGCCTGAGGCAGGTAAAACGCTTTAAAAATAACAACAAAAATACTAAACCTTAACTCCCCCGGCCCGGGGCGCGCTCCCCCTCTTCAACCCCCCGGCGCTCCTCCGGCGGGCTCCTCGGCGCAACGGGCCAAAATAAAGGGCCCCTGTGCCCCCAGGGGAAAAGGCAAATTTTCGCGATGACGTAAAATGCACCCGCGACGCTGCCGGGCTGGGGCCCAAAGGGGGCGCGGGGGGTCCCTCGCCTTTTGTGAGGCCCCCGGGGCCCGGGACCCCGCTGTGTGGACCTGCCTTTTTCCGACATTTGCGGGCGGGGCAGGGAGCGACACGCTTTCCCCCTGCTCCGCAAAAAAGGGGCCCCCGGGGCGTGTGTGCGTCCATCGGACGAAAACAGGGCACCCAAAAGGGGCCGGGTTGGGGTGTTTCCAAAGGCCCACCCGCAAAACCCCCTGGACCCCCGGGGGCCCGGGGGGCCAAAAGGCGGGTTTTTTTTGGGGGGGCCCGAGCCCCGAATAAAACACCCTTTGCGAAAGCCCCTGTATTGTTTCTCAAAATTTTGAAAGAACAAATCACTCTCCAAAAGCAAAACCAAGCTTTCTTCCATATCATTTACAAGTATCTCCCCCATAGTTTTTATAAGACACTTTCCATAGAAAGTAAAAATCACCCTTCCAAAAGCAGTAAAAAATCATTCTCCAAAAGCAGTACAAGTATCTCAAAAATAGCAGTACAATCATCTCTTTCTTTAGCAGAAAAGGGTTATCTCTCCATTCAGTACGGGTTTATCTCTCCCCTAGCAGTAAAATGCATCTCTCCATGGGCATTTAAAAATTAAACCCTCCCCCATAGCAGTACAAGTACCCTTTTTCCCCAAAGCAGTACAAGTATCTCTCCAAAAGCAGTAAAATTCATCTCCCCATAGCAGTACAAAAAACCTCCATAAGCAGAAAAAGGGTTACCCTCTCCATAGCAGTACAAAGGTTATCCCCCCATAGAAATAAAAGGGCATCTTTTCCCATAGAGTAAAAGGCCACCCCTCTCCATAGCAGTAAAAGTATCTTTTCCTTTTTGCAGTAAAAAAAGAAATTCCCATCCCAGAAAAAAAGCATCTTCCATACAGAAACAAGTATTCCCCATAGCAGTAGGGGGTTCTCTCCATAGCATTTAAAAACGTATCCAATCATACAGAAAACAATTATCTCCCTTAGCATTTCAATCTTTCTCCCCATAGCATAAAAGGGGTTTTTCCCCTCGAAAAGAAAATTAAAGTTTCTCCATACAGTACAGGTATCCCCAAAAAGCAGAAACAAATTCATCTCTCCATAGCAGTAAAAGCGGTTTTCTTCCATAGCAGTCAAGTATCTTCAATGGCAGTAAAAAAGCTTTCCTTTCCATAGCAGTACAAGCATCTCCCCAATAGCAGTAAAAATAAACCTCCCCAAAATAGCGGAAAAAAGCGTTTTCCCCCAAAGAAAATACAATTTATCTCTCCAAAAGAAAGTAAAGTATCTCTCCATAGCAGTACAAAGAAAACTCTCCATGGGCAGTACAAGCATCCCCTCCATACAGTACAAGTATCTCCCCTAATAGCGTACAGGTTTCCCTCCCCAAATACGGGAAACAAGTATTTTCCCCCATAGCATTTAAAATCATCCTCCAAAACAGTAAAAATCATCTCCATACGTAAAAGGGCATTTTCCTCCCAAAGCATTACAAGCATCTCCCCCATAGCAGTACAAGCATCTTTCCATTTCGGAAAAAAAAGCTTTTTCTAAATACCATACAAGAACTCTCCATAGAAAGCCCAATCTTTTTCCCCTTTCAGTTAAAATTATCTATCCAAAAGCAGTACAAGTATCTCTCCATTCAGAAAACAGGCTTCCCCTCCAAAAAAGCAGTACAAGTATCTTCCATAGCAGTAAAAATCATCTCTCCAAAGCAGTAAAATTTTTAAATCTCTCCATAGCTTAAAAAGCCCCTTCCCCCATACGTCCAAGCGTCTTTTCCATAGCGTAAAAGCATTTTCCCCAAATAGCGTAAAAGGTCCTCCAAAAGCAGTAAAAGGTTTTTAATTTTCTCCATGGGCATTTTACAATCATTCTCCATAGCAGTAGTAAGCACCCTCCCCCTTTTAGCATTTCAAGTACACCCCAATAGCAGTAAAAAGCATCTCTCCAAAAGCAGTACAAGCATTTTCCCCCCTAGCTAAAAACCATCTCTCTATACAGTTCCCAACCATCCCCTCCAAAAGCAAAACCAACCCATCCCCTCCATAGAAATTAAAAGAAATTTTCTCCATAGCCAAGTACAATATCCCCCCATAGCAGTACAACCCCCTTCCTTTGCAGTACAAGTTCTCTTCCATAGCGTAAAGTATTCTCCATAGCAGTACAATTTATCTCTCCATAGCAGTAAAAAGGGCATCTCCCCAAAAGGCATTACAATCATCTCTCCATAGCGAACAAGTGTCTCTCCCATACATTTTAAAATTATCTCTCCATGAAGTACAAGTATCTCCCATAGAGACAAGACCCCCAAAATACAGAAACATGTTTTTCCTCCTTTACCCAGTAAAAAGTGTATGACGGCGCAGTTCATGAAAACTTGCAGATTTTTTGGGGTTTATCGGGGTATTTTTCAAACATAATTTAATATTGCACCCAAAAAAAGGAAATGGGCCATGTTTTCCCCCAAACCCCTTGGTTTTTGTCATTTTTGTTACATCGGGAAATAAAATTCTGCCCGGGCAAAAAGTCCACCCTCCCCGGGAAGAAAAATTTAAAATTTTTTTAAAAAAAAATGGGTCGAAAACCCAAAAAAGAAAAAAATTAACCAATGCAGAAAACCCCAACAGGTTTAAAACCCAAGGCCAGACACAAAGGTAAAAAGGGACCACTTTTAAATAAAAGATATCCAGGGAATAAAATTTTTCAAAAGGGGACTAAAAAAATGAAAACAAATGTACCCAGCTACACAAACAAAAAAAAGGGAAAGGGAAAAAAATCAAAGGGGCGCCCAACTAGCAGATCGGGCCCAAAAGGAGATGGTATTTTTATAGCTTTTGACTGTCCCAACAGCCTGAAAAAAAAGATATTTTTATACTGACCCCTTTGGGGGAAAGCGAACAAGGGCAGCGTAATGCGTGGGGCTCTTGCACATTTATTGCTATAGGGTAACGGCAACGGTGAATGAAGTCCCCTGGTTTCCCCCCAGGGGACATGTTTTTATTGGGGCAATCGGGTGGATTTTTAATCTTGGGGCCCACCGGGTGGAGTTGATTTTCCCCGGCCCCCCCAAGGGAGTTTGATTCTTGGGGCCACCAGTGGAGTTTTTTTTCCGGGGGCCCACCAGTGGAGTTGATTTTTTGGGGGCCCCATCAGGGGGAGTTTTTTTTCCTGGAGCAAAACCATTTGGAGATTTTTTTTTTCCCGGTCCCCCCAGTGGGAGATTATTTTTGGGGGCCCAAACCAGTGGGGGAAATTTCTTGGGACCCGCCAGTGGTAAATGATTTTTGGGGGGCCCACCATTGGGGTTTTGTTTCTTGGGGCCCCATGGATATCATTTTAGGGCCCAAACCAGGGGTTTTTTGTTTTTTGGGGGAAAAACCATTTGGAGTTGATTTTGGGGCCACCAGGGGAAAGGTGATTCTTGGGGTTTCCCCAGGGGAGTTTAATTCTTGGGGCCCCCCCAGGGGAATGATTTTTGGGGGCCCCCCAGTGGAGAAGATTTTTTGGGGACCCGCCAGTGGGAGGGAATTTTTGGGGGCCACCAGGGGAAAGTTGTTTTTTGGGGGGGCCCAAACCAGGGGATATAAATTTTAGGGTCCCCCAGTGGATTTTTTATTTTTTTTTGGGCCCCCAAAGTGGAGTTGATTTTTGGGGGCCCCCTTGGGGGTTTATTCTTGGGGTCCCCCAAAGGGGAGAAAAATTCTTGGGGGCCCCCCATTTGTAGAGGGATTTTTTGGGGCCCCACCAGTGGAAAATGATTCTTGGGGCCCACCGTGGAGATAAATTCTTGGGGCCCCCATGGAAAAGATTTTTGGGGGCCCCACCAGTGGACATGATTTTTGGGGGCCCACCGGGTAGAGTTTATTTTTTTGGGGCCCCCAGGGAGGTGATTCTTGGGGCCCCCCAAGTGGATTCGTTTTTTGGTGCCCACTAGTGGAGATGATTATCGGGGCCCCCCAGTGGAGTTTATTTTTTGGGCCACCAGTGGAGCTGAATTCTTGGGGGCCCCCCGTGTAATTGATTATTGGTCCCCCACAATTGGAAATAAATTTATTGGGGCCCTCAGGGGGGGTTTGTTTGGGGTTGGGGCCCAAAAAAGGGGAAAGTTGTTTCCCTTTGGGCCCCACCAGTGGAGTTGATTTTTGGGGCCCCCCCAAAGGGGGAAATTTGTTTTTTGGGGGGGTAAACCAGGGGGAGTTCCCCCTTTTGGGGGCCCAAAAAAATGGAGTTGTTTTTTGGGGCCCACCAGTGGAGATTGACTCTTGGGGCCCACCAGTGGGGGATGTTTCCCTTGGGGGCCCCATTAGTGGAGATGTTTTGGGGGCCCCATTCTGCGTTTAAGAAAATGACTCTTGCTTTCTGACTCCTTTTTCTGTGCCTTTTTCCCTGAAAAATAAAACCCCCAAAGGGTTGCTTTTCTGATATGGGATGGGCCACCCACACCGGGGTTTTTCCCCCCCCTTCCTTTGGGTCCGGGTTTAAACCAGCCCCCCCTTTTGGGGCCCGGGATCTCTATTTCTAAACCCTTTAAATATTTTGGGGCTCTTCATGCTCTTGTATAATGGAAAAAAATTTTGTTGAAATTTTTGTATTCACTTGTACATTTGATACTTAAATCTCTATAAATTGGTTCCTGTTATGGTTGTCTAGCCTTATCCTGTCACTTGTTGTATTCTCTCTCTGTGTTGGGGCATTTTTTAAATTTGGGGTTTTTGACCCATTTTTTAGATTTTAATTTGGGGTTTGTCCCCGTTTTTTAATAAAGTAATCTGTTCATTATATTCGGTGTGTGCGCGTAGCTCCAGGTTTTGAACGAGGCCCCTTTTAAATTTTTTTTACAAGGGCCCAAAAGACCCGGGAAGAGACAAAACCCCAAAAATTGAAAAAAACCCCCATAAACTTTAGACTAAAAACTGAGGATGACGGGGAAAGGACCGGGCTTTTTAACCAACAAGGAGGAAAAATTAGGAGGGAAAAAACCCCGTCCCTTTGGGCCTGGAGGAAGTTGAGGGCCCCCTGGAAGTTGTTGTTCAAAAACAGATCCAATGCGGTCATACATTCTGCCAGAGAGCTCTTCAGGTCCAAGATCGGCTGCCTGGACAGGGGAAGAGGAGACAAGGTCAATCACAATTTGATTTTATTCCCCCTTATAAAATCTTGTAAAAAAAATTATTAACCCCCTTAAAAAATCAGATCATGTATAAAATGGGATATTTCCTATTATATCAGATCACCTATAGGGGGGGTTAAAAATTTTTTTTTTTTTTTTAAACCCCAATTTTAAATTATATAAATGGGAAAATGCCCCCAAAAAATCAGAATCATGTATAGATGTATAAAAACCCATTATTTAATTTTTTTTATGATGATATTCCAAAATTTTATCAAAAACACGGGATAGGCTGTATAAGCTATATATATAAAACAGTAAGGGGTGTATATAAACCCATATATTCCCAAATTTTTTCCAATGTTTTATAAAGTTTCAAAACGAAAAATATCCAGCACCCAAAATTTTTAAAAAGTTCCCCTGTTTAATTTTTGAGTTTCTTTTAAAAAAAAATTAAAAAAGCGCAAAATGCCCGTGTCAAGGGAACCTTTGTGACGCTTTTCGGGGTACACTTCCTTTTTAAAAGTAAAACACCCTAAACAGAAAAACCCCCCAAAAAGTTAAAAAAGGGGAAAAACCAATCCCAAAAAAAGTGGTGGCGCCCCCTGACCCAACCGGGGAAAAAGGCCCACACGAGAGCCATATGTTGCAAAAACAATGGAACCAAAAAACAAAAACCCATTTAAAAATAATTTAATCAGTAGAGGGAGGGTCCCTTTTTAAAGTCCCGAAACCCGTTTGGGTATTTAGTGTTTAAAAAGCCAGATCCAGAAAGCCCCTCGTGGGGGAAAAAGCAACGTCGTCCCCCCCCACCTCCCCTCAAGGGGGCACTTAACGCATTTCCCCATACCATAAAAATGTAAAGACGGAGCCGGCCTCAATTACTGGTTTCCAAGTGCTGTTTTAAAATATTTAATAGCCCCAATAATTTAAAATCTTTTTCTTTCTTTTTTAATCAATGGCAAAAAAAAGATTCCAAATTAAAAGCACAATTTGGGCATAAACTTAAAAAAATAAATAGGTTTAATCCCTTTCAGGGTAAAAAGGGAAAGTCCAATTTCCCGTCCCCTGCGACCCTTTTTCACAGGCTTTAGACCCCGTCATTCCTCTGAGTTTTTTAGCCTCCCTCACCTCCATGCTCGTTTGCAAAATGCTTTCGTTTCGGGGTTTCCCCCCCCTTTGTCAAACATTCTTTGGGGTGTTGAAACGGGTTTTACTTATATAGTAAACCCGACCATTAAAAAAAACATTTTAAAAAAAAAATTCCCCCCGGGGTTTTGGGGGGTAAGTGATTTTTTAATTATCCTTTCTATATATTTAAAAAAATCAATTTTTTTTAATTTTTTTTAAATTTTTTTTAAATTTTATTTTTATTAATTTTCTACCCCAACCCAACCCCCCCCCCCTCCCTACGGGCTGGGGGGGGAGGAGACTTACCCAAAACACACTCCCAACCCACCCCTCTTCATTTTTGACCCCCACGGGCTTTAAAATCTCAACTGGTTAAAACCAGTAGACTTCTCTCCTTAAATTTAAATTTTTTGTTGTTTTTAAAATTTAATCATTTTTTTTGTGAAATTTCCCCTTTTGACCACCCCACTTTAAAAACCCAAAACATTATGCCCGGGCACTCATAAAAATGGGCGTGCAACCCGTGGGTTCCCCCAAATTTTTTTTTTTGTTTGTGTTTTTCCTTTTCCCCATTTTCAATAGATCTTTCCCTCTTTTTTCGCCATTTTATTTTTTTTATAATCTGTTTGAGGGCCTTTTTTTCGTTTTTCCTTATTTTTAAAAATTTTCCCTTTTGTTTGTCCTAATTACGATTTTCCAAAATGGGCAAAAATTAACATTTATATGAAAATTTTTTTTAGTATCGCAAGGTAAAAAAAACCCTTTTTAATTGTACTTTTATTTCCCCTCGTTGGAGGGTTTTTAGAAAATTCCCTTTTTTAAAAAAAAAAAAACAATTTGAAAACGATAAGCAAGGAAATGTTCCCGTTTTGTGATTCCCGGAATTGGCTTTTTCACACAATCGTTTTTTGGGATATCGATTGAATAAAATAAATTCCCCACGTCTTTTTTTTTGGGTAAAAAGAATCGGGTTCTCTTTTGGAAAAGTTTTGCTGTGTTAAGGGTCATTTTTTAGTATTTTTCCCCAATTTTTTTTTAAAAAACTTTCTTAATTTTAAAATTTGCATGTTTTAAAAAACTTAAGATAAAGTCTAATTTTGGTTTCCCGTTTTAAATTTCCCGAGGGTTTTTTTTTTTGTGGGGTGGTTTCTTTGGGATTTTTCCCCATTTTTTTCACCTATTCTAAACCCACAGATTCCCATCATACCCAAAAAAAGCAACTAATTTTTTCAATTATTTTTTTCTTTTTGTCATTGTATGATTTTCAGATGGGACAAATCCCCCTTGCAAAGCAGGAAAATTTTTCCCTTCGGAATTCCCCTTTAAAAGTACCTTGGGGGATGTTAGCTGTCGTTCCCCAACAATTTTTTTCTATCCGTAGTTTTGTTTCAATGTAGATGCAGTTTAAATTTTGTTCTTTTGTTAAAGGATACAACCCCCAAAAAATTAACATTTGGGGAAATTTTTTTGTTATAGTAAATTCCAAAAATTTGGGGGTTAACTATTAAATTTTGTCTATTGAATTGTTCCAATTCCTCTTCTGTTTCCCGTCCAGAGCATGAACCGTCATCCCCGAACCGAGCCCCAAGCAGAATATTCTGATGTACGTTCCGTGGGTGACGTGTTTACCACCAATTTTAAATTTACATAAATATTAGCAAAATCGGGGCTTGCGGGGGTCCCCATTGAAGTCCCTTTTCCCTTTTTTAAAGGGAAAACAAATTTTGGGCCGAATCGAAAAAAAATTTTTAGGGAAAGGGTAATTTCCAACAAGGTGACAAAAAAAAAGGGTTTTTTCTGCATTTGCAGATTTGGGTCTTTTAATTAGTTTTTCTATCACTGCTTCTTTTACCCATCATTAGTAGGGAAAGTTTTTTGTATAAAAATTTTTATATCATAAGTACACAAATCGTCACTTTCACCCTTTCATTTTACCCGTCAAAATTTGATCTAAAAAAACATTTGTATCCCTTTAAGGGAGTGGTGGGGGGGTGTCACTTTTTTTTGCAGGTAACACTAAAAAAAAATTGCAATGGGGTGAAAACAAAGACCCCCAGCCCCATAAAAGAAAAGGTCGTCCAAAGGGGGTCGTTCAAATTCTTTTGTATTTTTTTTTTCTAGATACATAATCGGGGGGTCTTTTTGGGTTTCAAAAGATTAAATACATCACTAATTTTTTTTTTTAATAATACCCTGCTCTTCCCCTTAAAGAATAATTTGGGGATCTATTTCCCTTTTTTAAAAAACATCAGTTTGGGTCTCTATCTAATCGTGAATTTTACATTTCCCGATTAAACAAGTTGCATTTTTAGCCTCATTAAGGGTATTTAAATTTCCCTTTTCCCTTAGGACAATTTTGCCCCCCCTTTGTCAGCCCTTTTTTTACTATTAAAGTAAATTTTCTTCTTTTTAAATTTTTTTTTAAACATTAATTCCTCTCTTGTCCCTGTTATTTTCCCCCCAACCCCCCTTTCCCCCTTTTCCCATTTCTCCAATACTTCTAAACCCCCGACTAAATTTTGAAAGGCTCCCAATTTATGCATTGGAGATCACGGGGGCATATTTGCTTTTCCCCTTAAAAATTTCGGTGGTATCATGTTTTAATTTTTTTTTTTTGTTTTTCAAATTGCATTTTTAATTTTTTTTTTACGACAAAATTTAAAAAGTCCCAAATCAAAAGTCAAAAAATTTTGGCATCCGATTTGGGAGGAACAAAATTCAGTCTTTGTTTAAAGGCTCTTCTTTGAAAGTCCGTTTTTTTTTCTTTGGGCGAAATATTTACTTACAAAAACATTTATGGCTTTATTTTTGTTGGGAGACTTTTTGCCCGTGTGGTCTTAAAAGAAAAAGTGTAGGTGGAGTGTGTATTTGTAAATTCCCCACCCCCCGCCCGTGGGACGGGGGTTTTTAGGGTAAAAAAATTAATAAAAAAAAATTAATTTTAAAAATTTAAAAAAAAATTTAAAAAAAATTGTAAATTTAAATAAAATTGAAGATAATTAAAAAAAAACCCCTTACCCCAAGGGCACCGTGTTTTTAAATGTTGTTTTTAAAGGTCAGTTTACTATATTTAAATTTGAACCGTTTCAACATCCCCCGAATGCTTTAAAAAAAAGGGGGGGGAAACCCCGGGAAACGTAGCAGGTGCCAAAAAGAGCATTTTAGGTGATGGAGGCTTTCACACTCAGAGGAATGACAGGTCTCAGGGGCCCGTGAAATTGGGTTTCATGGACTGAAAGGTTGGGCCCTTTTCACTTTTCCCGCAACGGTTAACCCAATTTTTATTTTTAAGATATGTCTATTGTGTTTTTAAAGGGAAAATATTTTGCATTGGGTTAAAAAAAAAAAGAAAAAGATTATAATATTTTTGGCTATTAAAAAAAATATGAAGAACCCGGGAAAATATTGGGGTTGGGGGGAATCCTATAAATCTAGCCACGAAGAGGTAACCGGGGAAATATTACTATAAATAGAGTGAGACGAATGTTATGAAAGTTGGTGCCAAGTGCTTCCATTCTCCTGAGGAGTTAGTACTCAAACAATTTTCCTGGACGTGTTCACTGATTCTCTTCTTCATGGGGCGGATGGTGCATCCTACAGATCTCAAATTACAAAGTAAATTTCTTTTCAAATACCGACAAAGTCACTTTTTGCAATTAAAAACTCCAAATGGGGAATTTATCCCCCCAGTAAAGGACTGATGTGTTTAGTGATTTCAGAATTTACCAGAAAATTACTAGGGACCACTTGGGAAGCCACGGGGATAACCATACGATCCCCCAAGGGGTTCTCACCAAATAAACTTGGAGATAAAATGGAACCCAAGGACCTGCCCTTTTTTGGAACAAATCAGCGACCCATACACAGGATAGCACCCAACCCGATTTTGATACAAAAACCCAGAAGTTATCTGGGACTGCATCACCACTTGTCAAAATTTGGCTCAATTTCTGGAAAAAGTGACCTATTCTTCTTTGGGGTTTTGTCCAAGATTGTACTGATGTTGTCAGAAAATCACATCTCCACTTTTTATCTACAATAGTGGACGCCCATTTCTACATCCATTTTGGATATCTTCTCTGTGACAGACATGATGGATTTATAAGGGGGTTCCTCAGAACAGGCCCTTTTGATTCACGTGAACCCACGCACTGGTACGGAAAACACGTTGGTCAGGTTTGGCATCTTTGATGCAAAAATATTTTATTACCCCTTTGTTTCTTTTCGGAAGAGTGAAATACTCACCCTCCCTCTACAAGAATCTCCTGTTAAAGATATATCAAGAAATGATATTTTATGATGATTGTGAAAATATGTAGATTTCAAATTCATCTGATTACCATTTAGATATGAAACAGAATCATGGAATTTCATCTGGCAAGCCACCGCAGACCATCAACATGTCATCAATAGAGCGGCCGCACCAGTGGATGAGTTCAGGAAAGGGATTAGTATCTGTAAAAATATATTGGGACTCCCACCAAGCCATATAGAGATTAGCCAATGAGGGGGAAAATGTCACCCCCACTGGCGCTCCCTGACACTGTAGAGAAAACCTTTTGTCAAATTGAAAATAATTATGTTTCAATAGATACAAGGTTTCATCCAAAGTGTATTCTATTGATTTCTCTGTGAGTTTGAAGTTGTTTAAAATTTATCATGACACTTAAAAGTAAACTCTGCTTTCATCAGATTCCGTTTACATGTAGTAATCCGACGTTCTATTTTCCACGCGCGGTCATGCCATGGATACAATCCAGATGCTTCTTGAACGTGATCCACAGAGTTTAGAATGTGATAATATTGTTGAGGGAGAATTGAACGTCTCTCAAAATTTGTCTTCATCTGAACGTCGTGCGTTGGTGGAGTTGAAGAACAATGATGACATCATCACTAAGATGGTGGACAAAGGGGAAGGGTTGTCGTGATGGATTCAGAAGAATGGCACTGGGATTGTTGAATGATGAAAATACAAATTTTCTGCTTTCAGCTGATCCCATGAGATCATTTAAAGACAAATTAACATGTGTGATTATGGG
>JAODAL010038750.1:0-38825 GCA_025379985.1 Phyllomedusa bahiana
GTTGAAGGGTAAGTCACAGTTTTAAAAAAAACCTAGCGAACTTCCCTTTTATAATTGATCGGGCCCCAAAATCGACAGTCCAGCGACGTCCTTTTGACGGTAAGGTTTCACCCCACTCCAATGGTCCCAGGCGTTTGGGCAGGCACCATTGTCGATAAATTAAATCGGGTTGGAAATTATCTTTTTTCCCACCCCTTTTTCCCAATTTAAATGCCTCCTCGAATCATTTTATTATTATTATTTTTTGCTGCCGACAGGGGGAGCTCGAGAAATATGCCCCACACCTTTGGGGGGGCATGAAATCGAATTTTTAATCACAGTAAATTTAAATTCCAATAGAATTTTTTAATCACATGACTATTCTGCACTACATTTTGGTTAATTTGGGTGGTCGCTAAAGAAAAGTTAAATTTGCATGACGTATGAAGAAATTACTAAATTTTAACATTCTCCTCTGAAAACATCTGGGGAGGAGGAAGGCTTGAATTCGGGGCTTCTAGCAGACACCATCTGCCAAAGGAAAGCTGTGTGAGAGATATCTAAACCCTCGTAAGAGTATAGCGTAAAAGCAATTAAAAACATCTAGAGCTTAATAAAATTAATGATGAGATTTTTTTTCCTTAAATTCCCCAAACTACACCGTACTCTGTGCTTTCCTCTTAGACCTGTCCTCCCCTTTTACACTTCGACCACTCCATACTTGTACTTCATACAAATCCCTCCCCCCTTGGCCCCGGGACTTAAAAGAAACCCTGGCCACTGAAAGAGAATGTTGATGGGGGTTTTCCCCCTTTTCGGCGTCAAATGCCCCAAAGTGAGTCGATGTCTAATGCCCCTAAAAAATGAGTTAGGTGCATTGCTCATAAGACTCAACAGCTTTTAAATGCCCTAACATAAGGGGGCGTTTGGGGGGTGTCGCACCACACTGATATTATTAGACACATATATGGTTCGGCAAAAGTAGGCACATTACTGCTCAAACAGGCAGACCTATTTCATTGTGATCTGCCTAGGAGTCGAAGTGGAGCTAGATTTGCAGTTAGGGAAAAAAATGTCCAATATTTCTCAACTTACACCAGTACAATAATAAAAAGTAATTTATGATAATTTATGATAATTATCAAACTATAAAAAATTAAATCATTTAAATTTAATAAAAAATGTTATCATATAAAAGTAATAAAAAATTTAAAATAATATAAACAAAAATATAAAAATAGCTCCTATAAAATGCATTTAAGATTAAAAGAATCTAAAACTAATTTTACATTAAATAACCCACTGATGATGTTGTTCAGGTTTTTACATTTTTACTACATTAAATCTGAGATCTCTCATCCTTTATTCTACATTCTACAAAAGCCAGCAACACCCAGGCCCTTGTCGGGACCTGTGGTCCACCAAGGCAAAATGAGTACCATAGTTTATATTAAACTGCCCAGGGCTATTCTAATGACTTTTCTTTTTCTCCATCTATCTATAGCCTTTATACATGTTTGGCATATTACATATGCGCCTAAGTTCCGTAATGCGCCAAACACACAGGCGAGGTCCAATGAACTTTAGATACCATTTATGAATGCACAAAAAACACTTTCATACATTCAGACGCATTTGACATTGAAAAATAGATGAGCAAATTAACTTGGATGCACCTAGTTCCATACATGTCTAACTGAGTGTTTGGGCATCCACTTGGCAAATGAGGTTCAATGTAAGGTTCTGCATCTGGGTACAAATAATATGCAGGCATCAAATGTCCTAGGGGAGAAAATCTGGGAGCATCGCTTGCTGAGAAAGATCTGGGCGTTCTTGTAGATCATAGACTATACAGAACAGCATGCAGTGTCAATTAGCTGCCTCTACGGCAAGCAAGATATTGGCGTGTATTAAAAGAGGCATGGACTTTTACTGCTGTATAAAGCATTGGTGCGGCCTCACTTGGAATATGCTATTTAGTTCTGTGCTCCAGTTTATAGAAAAGATGTAATGGAGCTAGAGAGAGTGCAAAGACGAGCAACCAAACTTATAAGGGGAATGGAGCATCTTAGTTATCAAGAGAGGTTTAAATAATTGAACTTATTTAGTCTTGAGAAAAGACGGCTACGGGGGTACATGATTAATTTATACAAGTATATAAATGGCCCCTACAAAAAGTATGGGGAAAAATTATTTCATACAAAGCCACCTCAAAAGACAAGGGGATATTCCCTTCTTCTGGAGAAAAAGTGTTTAATCTCCAGAGCAGAAAAGCTTTCTTCACTGTGAGAACTGTAAATCTGTGGAATAGCCTGCCTGAGGAGCTGGACACAGCAGGAACAGTTGCGAGTTGCAAGAAGGCTTGGATAACTACCTGAAACTAAAGAATGTTACTACGTATGTAGCTATATAAAATTCTAGATCCATTCTGATGGCAACTCTGGGATCAGAAATGAAATCTTCCTTAGCGCAGATTGGTTCTTGCCTCATGGGTTTCAATGCTTTCATCAGTAGAGGAAACTAGGTTTAAACTCCTTATCCCCCACCCTTCACCCACATTTTCCCCACTCTTGGTTAAACTTGATGGACATTTGTCTTTTTTTTTTTTTTTTTTCAAATTCAAAAAGGCTTTATTCATTAATCAAAAGACAAGATTACATGACATTAATAACATAGCATAAGGGCATGTTCCTTCACATTTCACAGACCGATTAAGAACTTACATCAGATCGACAATTCCGTAATGCCGGAAAGCCAATGTTAATCAAAAATATCTACGGCAATGCTAGAACATGACTGTAATGGTGAATATTTTAGCTGGGAAGGAGCGCTCCACTGAGGCAATCGCTTCATATTCTAGTGCTTCAGGTGGAGAAAGAATAAGCAGAGCCCTGTGAACCAGAGAAAACATTCTCTTGAACGGTTCTAACTGAGAAATTTAGCTGTTCTAAAATGAGCATGTCATCTAAATGTCAAGTTACAAGGTTGAATTGAAAACAGTCTAACAAATACAAAGAGGGAAATGCCAGTCGGTATTAGCAATCCGCAGCCGTGCCATGGGTAATTGGGACGATCGCAGATATAATCATAGAAAGGATAGGTAGACATCGGTCTTACAGAAATTAAGCCAGTCCCCCCAGATTCTAAAATATTTCTGGGAATCCCTAGCGGATTCGCACCTTATTTCCTCCCAGCCACATATTTTGTGGATTTCTTTGAACCAACTTGTAATCGTAGGGCAATCCGTCGATCGCCAAAGTCTGGGGATCACCGTCTTAGCTGCATTTAGCATAATCGTGATCATCTGGGTTTTAGCGGAGCGGGTAGAGCCCTGGAAGGCAAATAGGATCATTTTCTAGTGTCTCCCCACTTATCAAGCAGATGACTTCGATGACCTTGAGCCAAAAAGGCTGCAGTGCTGAGCACCCCGACCAAACATGGACCATCGTCCCCTCTTCCAAATGGCACCGCCAACACTGACTAGATACCGTGGGAAACAAGGCGTGCAGGAGTGATGGGACTCTATACCATCTGGTAATAATTTTGTAATTTAACTCTTGCACCCTAAGTGAGACAGAAGATTTATGGATCAGGGCAAAAATCCTACCCCAGTCATCACTTGAAAATTCCCTAGAAAGATCTTTTTCCCACGCCTTCTGGAAAGCCAATTTGGTGCCATCCCCCGTATCCATCAGGAGCCCATAGACCCTCGAGAGCACGTGTCTGGCAGTGGTTGTTTGCAAACACAATCTCTCGAAGTTAGACAATCCCCTAGCAAAAGACAAGGGTACCCCGTGAGTAGAGCATATACTTCGCAATTGGTAGTAGTACAGTCTAGGGAAATCTGGGCCCCCAGAATCCATTACAAGGTCCGAATAGGACTTGATGGAACCCCCTGCATACAAAACCCCTGCCCCCTCCAAGGCCTAGTCCCGTATTCCTCAAAGTATCCGGCATGCCCGGATTGCCTGTAATAGGAGTCAGCGGGCTCCCTGTCTTAATGATATGCATGGAAGAGGGGTACGATCTGGAGGTGGAAGTCACCGTTTGGGCGATCAAGGGGGCACCGGCAAGAGTTCTCTTAGGCAGCCACAACGGTGGTAGCCAAGGGAGAGCTGCAGTGGGGAAGCCGTACATCGCTTCCTCAAGTTGAACCCAGAGTTTGATATCCGCCTGCTGGAAGCCATCCAGGATCCTAACCGCCGTTGCTGCCAGGTAGTAATTTAAAAAATTTGGAAGGGCCAACCCTCCCTCAGACTTTGGCATCATCATAGTGGCTTTTGACAGCCTTGGGTGTCTCTGTGCCCACACAAATCGAATTATATGTTGTTGTAGTGACCGGAAGAAGGACTTAGGTAGTACAATCGGGATTGTTTGAAACAGGTAGAGTAGGCGGGGTAGAACATTAATCTTCAGGACATTAACTCGGCCTATCCATGAGAAGTCCTTCTTGTTCCATCTAGAGAGGTCCGTTTGAATAAGATGGAACAAGGGAGCAAAGTTTAGGTCATAAATTTTATTGGGATCAGAGGGGATATGAACCCCCAGGTATTTAATGGAGGAGATGGCCCAAGAAAAGGAGTAGCTCTCTCTAAGTTGAGCAACTATCTGTGAGGGCAGGGTAAGATTTAACGCTACACTTTTAGACATGTTGACTTTGTGATTGCTAAGGGAACCAAATTCATCTAGGGGGAATACCCGCGGCAGGAGTTGAGGGGCCCAGGTGGAGGAAAAAAAAAATCATCGCAAAATGCAGAGGCTGTTACCACACCTGATCCCTCGAATGGAATCATTTGCTCGAATGTCCTGAAGAAGATGCTCCATTGTCAGGGCATAAAGAAGCGGGGACAGGGGACATCCCTGCCTGGTACCATTGCATATAGGGAAAGGTTCTGAGAGAGCTCCATTCACTCGGATCTGCGCCCTTGGAGAGCGGTATAGCGCTAATATTTTAGATAAGAGAGATGGCCCCAAACCAAGTGCGGAGAGAGCTCCCGAAAGGAAAGACCAATCCACGCGGTCAAAAGCCTTCTCCGCGTCAAGGGAAAGCAACATACAGGGAGTCTTTGACTGACGCGCGTAATTAATTAAAGTAAATGTCTTCAAGGTGTTGTCCCTTGCCTCTCTCCTTGGGATAAACCCCACCTGATCCAAGTGTATCAAGCCACCTAGGAGGGGATTCAACCTTAATGCTATGGCTTTGGCCAAAATTTTTGCATCCGTGTTAATAAGAGATATTGGTCGGTAACTGACAAAGTGTAGGGTCCCGACCCTCTTTTGGGATAACCGTAATGTGGGCTTTCAAAAAGTCTGATGGGAACGGGGAAGCGTTAGAAACCGAGTTAAATGCAGACAAGAGAGGGGGTGTCAATTCCTCCTTCAGTATCTTGTAAAATTTGGCCGTGTAGCCATCCGGGCCAGGGCTTTTGCCTACCGCAAGTGACTCTATAGCTGTTTGTATCTCTTCTGGGGAAAAGGGCTCTTCTAAGGACTCCACTATCTCTGGCGCAAGCGGGGGGAGGGATGTCTTCTTAAGGTAATCCACTAAGGATGAGTTACACTCCTTAGGGGTTTTCTGTAGGTGAGTGGGAGGCAAGTTATAGAGTTCCGAAAAGTAGTCCTTAAAGGCGGATAGAATATCAACCATTAAGTATGTCATTTGTCCCCCTGATGACTTAATCTGCGGGATAAAAAGGGCCGCTCTCTTCTCCCTCAGTGCTCGCGCAAGATATCTTCCTGGTTTGTTACTCCATTGATAGAAAGATGCCGCGCATATCTGCCGGTACCGCTTGTGTTTGTGATCCATTAACGTGAGAATTTCCTGTCGCAATCGGATCAGGTCTCTAAGTCCTGCTTCAGTGCGCAAGGTTTTATGCGACAGCTCAGCAGATCTTAGGTCTAGCAGCAGAGACTGGAGTTTGTGGGCCATTGCGCGTTTCAAGCGGGCCCCATGTTTTATCAATACTCCCCTCAGAACACATTTCATCGCCTACCATTGGCTCTGGGGAGAAATGGCGTCAGACTCATGGTTAGCCTGATAATCTCGGATACAAGATTGAAGCTCCCGCAAACAGAGGGCGTCCTGCAAAAGAGATTCATTCAGCTTCCAAGCAAATGGAGGGCGTCTAAAGTGCGGGAGGTTCAAAGTGCAATGAATGGGCGCATGGTCAGAGTGGAGTATTGAGTCTATCCTGGTATCGACCACATTCGGGAGAAGAGAGTGCTGGACAAAGACATAATCGATCCTACTGTATGATTGATGGGGATACGAGTAAAATGTGTAGTCTTTTTCGTCAGGATGCATCAAACGCCAGGCATCCGAGAGCTGCATATCATGCAGCAATCTCTTGAGCCTATTAATGATTCTATGGGGAACCGCTGAGCACCCCATAGACGAGTCTAGGAGAGGATGCAAGGCCAGGTTGAAGTCTCCACATAGGACCACTTGTCCCTGAGCAAAATTGGTCAGGTCGTCAAAAACGTTAGAGAAAAAAGACAGTTGGTTAGCATTAGGCGCGTATATGTTGCCTATGGTGTAAAGGTGTCCCTGTATGTTGCATTTTACAAAGAGAACCCTTGCATCAGCATCGGTGAAAACATCTACGACCTGCAGGGAAAGCGACTTATGGATTAGGATAGCAACACCCTTTGTTTTCTGTGAAGGGTTGCTGCTATGGTACCAGGCAGGGAAGTATTTACTACTCAATAGTTGCGCTCGGTCATGTAGGAGATGCGTCTCCTGAAGACATAAAATATGGGACTTCTGCTTATGCATATGATATAGAATCTGCGACCTCCGTTCTGGAATATTAAATCCCTTTACATTAAGGGATGTAATCTTTAGTGAATACATTGAGAATAATATTCAGGATTCTCAAGAGGTATTCATTTGATGAGAGGGCACTCGTCAGAAATACCAACACCGACCGGCAATCATAGGGAAGTAAAGGAGAACAACGTAACACAAAAAAACAAAGGAGCCCCAAAATCAAGGGCCAACCAACTAAGAACGGCAGACTATATCCTGCGGCAGGCCATATCCCAGTAATGGCCAATAGTATTGGGGGGAAAATGCAGTCAGCATATGGAACCCACATAAACAGTATCAAAACCATACAAAACCTGGTAAGATCCTATGTGCAGGGGTGCTTAGCTGACCTTAGGAGACAGCTGGGATCGACCCATAGAGCCAATGAGCTCAGAGATCCCACGACTGTCCCAAAGACGTCAGAGGACATTGTTGTCCTCAAGGCAGAGCAGAAGAAGAGAGAGAGAGAGATATCGAGAGGGTTGGTACCCAAGGGAGGCTGTCATCGAGTCAACGAAGAGGGCCTGATGGTCGCAGAGGATCTTCCGAAACACTCCGTCGTCGACTGGAGCGCTGGGGGTTTAGGAGAGCGTGTAGTTGCAAAGACGGCGGTCACCTTGTTGAGAAAGCAATACTGGGGAATGTCGGGTCTGTAGCAGCGGCCCAGTCCCTTATTTCCACATGAGGCAGATCCAGAGCTGCAAGAAAGGATGGAAGGTCCGTCGGAGAGCGAAGAGACGCGATAGAGTTCCCGTCTTTCACCTGGAGGGCAAACGGGAAACCCCACCTATAAGGGATTCGCCTTTCTTGAAGGACCGCCAATAAGGGCTTTAGGGTTGCCCGCATACGAAGTGTGCATCTTGAGTGATCAGGCAAAAGGCCAATCTTTAAACCTTCATAAATGACAGATTGCATAAGCCGTGCTTTTCTTAGTATCTCCTCTTTCACATTATAGTGGTGCACTCTAAAAATGTTGTATCGTGGTGTTGTGGGATGCTGGGTTTGGGGGCGGGGGGCCATACGCGCTCGGTCAAACTCTATAAAAAGGGGTTTTGACTGGGCGGCCCAAGATGTGATTGAAGAGCTTGGTGATGGTAGGAATGAATTCTGCTGTATGGACAGTCTCCGGGAGGCCCCTCACCCTGATGTTGTTGCGCCTGTTACGATTTTCAAGATCGTCCTGCTGGGCGGCCAGGTGGCTTTGACGTTCTTCTTGAGCTGCAACTGCCTCTTGAAGGTTTTTATTCAGATTTGTGGAGGTTTGTACTGACTCAAGGTGTTGGCATTTACTCTGTAGATCCTTCACTTCAGTCTGTACCGGTTGGAGCTCCCGTTGCCATGCTGCCCGGAGATCTCTGCCGAGTTGCTGCAGGTCGTTCTTGGATGGTAGGAGAGATAGTAACGCCTGAAGTTCTGGGTGTGCCGCCAGAGCTTGAAGGGCATCTTCGGTCTGGGGTAGAGCTGCAGAGCTGGAAGGGATCTTCCTTCCCTGGGGTTGTGAGACTTGAGGCCGATCTGGTGGTATCAGAGGGGATGGGTTGGGATTACACTCCCAAGTCGGGGAGCCCGGATTTGAATTCCAGTGTTCGTCTTGCAGTAGAGGGATTCGCCTATCAACCAGCTGTAGCCCTTGTTCCTCACTTCTCAAAGCCGCTGGTGGGGTAGAACATTCCGCCTGGCCCACAGCGGGTAACGTAGTAGTGTAGAGTGTGCTGGTTTTCCCCTGCGATTGATACCGCTGCCCGAAGTCCTTTCCAGGAGATACCCGCTGCCTGTTACACTGGGGGAGAGCCTTTCCCTTTTGAAGGGCAGCAGCACGATCAGGGTTTGCAGCTTGATCAGGTACGCTGTGCGGCGGTACAGGGCCCTGTGTGAGAATCCCAGGCAAGGGGGGATTCAGCCCCAGTGAGTGTGAGGGGTCAGCTGTGTACAGGGGATTATGCTCCTCCATAGGTTGGAGGTCACAGGGGGGGGCTCTCAGCTGCCCAGTTTGCAGAAGAATCCGCAGTCAGTCCTCCAGGGATCCCTCTGTCTAGTGCTGGGATGACTCGTTGTAGATCTCTAGGGTTGTAGGCCCTATAGCCAGAGTCCAAGGGGCCGAGATCATATGCGGGGATATGGGAAGCTGCAGAAGTAGTGTCCCCCTGCCTGCGTGTGGGGCTACGGGGCTGCTGTGGCGATTGAGGAGACGCCACGTGGCTGCTCAAGATGGCCGCCTGCCGTGACCCAGACATGGGTGCGATGGTGACCATGTGCACAGGGCTCCCCTGGGATGCACCGGACGACTCCGGCGTCAGGGACTGTCCTGGACTCAGAGGGAAAGTCCCCGATGTGCGTACAGTTTGTACCTCAGCCTCCGACGGTGATACCTGGAGTGATGGCGCGCTCCGGTCTGCAGGAGGACGTCGGGCGGTCAGCGGTTGCTGCTCTCGGGGCTTCAGTCCGGCGGCACCGGTCTTTGGAGCAGCTGGGAACGGTCCAGTCGCAGCAGGTGATGGCAGCGCGTCCCGAGTGCGGGCCCCTCTCCTCTTCGAGCGGCGCTTCTCTTCCGGCTCCTGCACGCGCTCCGGGGAAGATGGCGTGGATGCACGGTAAGGAAGACCCTCTCCTTCACAGTCCTGGAGCGGCAAAAAGAAATTTGAAATGGGGATATCCCCTAGGGAAGGGGTCTTGGCCATCTTTCTCTGCCTCTTGGAAGGCATTTCAAGCTTGTCCTCGCGTTGATAGTGCTGAATCTGCATGGAGCTCAGCAAGCGTGCTGCCTACAGCTCACATGGCAAGCCACGCCCCCCGTCTTTTTTTTTTTTTTAACTTTACTAACTATGTAACACTTTATCCCTGTCTTGTCTCCAGCACACTTAACCCCTGTGTGGCCAGTCTTGTCTCCAGCATACTTAACCCCTGTGTGCTTAGTCCTGTCTCCAACACACTGAACCCCTGTGTGCCAAGTCCTGTCTCCAGCACACTTTACTCCTGTGTAGCCAGTCCTGTCTCCAGCATATCTCAGCTGCACCGGAGAGGCCAGGTTCCAGCAGCTGCCAAGAATAGAGCTGTGCAGCAGGCAACGGGGCTGGCGGCTTTTATGAGTGGGACTTATAAGTCTGCCTTATTCAGCTAGTGCAGCTCCTGCTGTGTGATGGATTAATTACTGTTAATTGAGCTGGTCCACGGTGCCAGGCAGCTGATACTTGGTGACCTGTACCATGACGTGTATGCCAGCGATAGACATGGACGGAGATTTGGTGACACCTAACATGCCAGCAATATTGATCTTGCAGACTCCCAGCATTTTACCGCTAGGAATCTTAGAGGAAATGTAAACTCGCAGATGATTGCTTAAAGGCTGCTTCCAATCCATCAGCAGCGAGTTTAGATTTAGCGTCCGGGACCAATTACACTAGTCTATTGAGCAAAGCAAAAATGAGCTTGGCATACATGGGCTGCGTGGACGCGGACCGGTTTGACATGAGAAAAAGAAGAGACGATAAGAAAAAAAAGACGATTTGGTGTGAGAAGAATGGAATACTAATATCAGAAAGATTTGGGGAATTTGGAAACACACTGCATCTTCCAAAGACTTCCTGTTATGGCCCAAGCAGCACATGGAGTCACACACCAGTCAAAGACTGTCATGGCCGATCTGGTTAACAAGTTTTGGTGTGCCCCTGGATTTACAACTGCTGCATATGTATGATATGCGCAAAAAAAAGTGGGCAAAACATTAAAGATCCCGCAACGTCACACTACCAGAGCAGACTATCCTTTATAGAGACTATAAGTTGACTATATACAAATGCCTTGGTTGGAAAAGTCAGAATATGTCCTTGTCTGCATCGATCTTTTCTCTGGATGGCCTGAAGCATTCCTGATTGCTAATGCGACTGCTCAAGCAAGCTACAACCAAGAAGCTACTATCAGAAGTAGTATGCAGATATGGAGTTCCTGAAGCAAAGTGATCAAGTCACACATTTCACCGGAAAAATAATGAAGCTCGTGGATGCGTTAGGGATAGGACAAAAGTCTTTCATACCGTCTGCCACCCGTAAAGTAGCTGTAGGTAGAGAGGTTAAATTATCTGCCTAATAAGATAGGCATCAGTCCATATGAGGTAATATTTGGGTTTAGTCCCTAGACTCGGGTTATATTGTTTTGAAATACTACTCCAAATGCAACATAGTGGTTTGACCTCTTATGTGACAGTGCTTACAAAGCACTTGACTTATATACATTCTCGAGTTTTTGTCTCCCTTCCAGATCCTGACTCTGTAGATGGTACCATACCCATAAGATGGAGCCAGGATAGTGGATGGTCGTTAAAAGACACGTGAGAAGAGTCCTGGAACCACAATTTGATGGACCCTACCAAGTGCTTCTGACCACACACACTGCTGTAAAACAGGAGGGGAGACCTAATTGGAGACCTGATGATTCCAGTACCTGAGCCGGAGACTGACGATTGAGGATTCTACTACCTGAGTCAGAGACTGAGGATTCAAGCATTTATTTTGCAAAGGAGGGATAAATGAAAACACGCCAGTGCATAGCTAGGGATTGTCTGCCTGGAAAACACCCTGGGACAACCGACTTTATCTAGTTTTTTTTATTTTTGGTTGTGAAGCATTTTGTCCCTTGAAAAAAGAACTTTGCAAGTCCAAAGGAAATTATTTATTTTTTACATAAGGGACAGTACTTATAATGCATTTTTTTCTCATTTCCATACTTATTTCTGGAGTGTGGGGAGTGGGAGAAAGAATCCCCAAGGACAATGTTACCAGAGTTTTGGAAAGAGGGAGTGAAAAATATGTTTCTGATGATTGTTGGGTTCCTGTTTTACAGTATAACTGTAACTCATTGGAGCCCATAGTAACTTTCAAGTTTGACTTCTGTATATTTTATTTCTGTCCCTCGCTGGCAAGCCAAACTGACATATTTAACAAGTGGACCACATATATTTGCATATCCAAAACAGAAAATAGTTTGCTACATAATGGTTCAGATATTAGATATCAAACTGAAGCTGAATTTACAACGTTTGGAAATGTCCTACCTGCTCCTTCCAGTTCCACAACCCCAACTGCAGAACTTGGTGTTCAAGTGGAATCAAACCGGGTACACCATGAATAATGAGTTGTTAAAGTGAGTAAAATACACCGCTATCACACATAGAATTAGAATATTTATATCCATCCAAAGATTAGGCCAAACTTTTCTACTGGTGTAGCTACTTATCCTGGAAATTATACCTGTTGTTCCTGCTTCTCAAGTCTTGCGAAGGGTGACAATTGTAAAAACATGGGTGTTCTTTCTAGTATAGTAATTATACATGATTTTAGCAGAAAATGGGGTGCGTGCAAAATGGTAACAAAAACTGTGTTGTGCTTACTTATATCTTCTGCTTTCATACTCTTATCGATTATATTTTCTAGTATGGCCGCTACATAGATATTATCATTTGGGCATTTGATGTGAAGGCCATTCCAGATTATGTGGCTTACCTCAACCACAATGCCTTTGATTTGTTTTTTTTTATGTATTCTTTTCATGTACAGGAATTTTCATTTTTGGATATTTGGCTTACTGTCGATTTTTGCAACAATAAGGTTCAGACATCAACGTATCACAAACCCACTTCTGGTAACAGTAATTTACATGCCAATTCATGTCATCCACACCACTGTATGAGAAGTATCACAGTGGGTGAGTATTTAAGGGTTAGGCTATGTTCACACGGCTTAAATTGGGACATATTTCGGCCCGTATTTTGCGGCGCACTGCGCTCAATACGGGGCGAGATACGTCCAAGTCATTACTGTAATCCACAGTTCTCATAGAGAACTATGGATTACGCCTCCTCTCCCCGCTCGCACAATACGGGAGATAAGTGACATGTCAATTACTAGCGGCGAATACGCGCCGCTAATAATGAATATCTATGGGGCTGCAATTATGCCGTGTGAACATACCCTTAGAAGAAACTGTTCTATGGTAGACAGTATTAATAAACAAAGAATGCTTATTACTAATAGATTGCAAAAGAGTGGTTACCTATACTAGATAGGTAAAAGCATTAAAAAGTTATTACCACATAAATTTAAACATGTCAGATTTTAAAAAAATATAGGCTCTGACATAAAGGACAAAACTGCCCTACTTGTTCCAGGCCTGTTCTTTTTACCAGGCACTGAATATGCATCAAGGCCGACACTCACAGGTGGCTCACAATGCTGCTGATATGCTGAGGACATTCTGCAGCATGAATACATTGGCACCATCACTGGCTGCCTGTGAGGCCCGACACTGTGAGAAGGAATGAGAGAGTGATGGCCTGGTTACATGGGAGGGGGGAGGAAGCCCAGGATGAACAAAAACTACAGCAGCAGCAAGCCCCCATGGTTAAAACTTCAGCAGCAGGCCTGTTTGTTTTTGTATTGTATGAAGTGTCTGTAAATGTACTGTTTTTATGTGTATGCTGTGTGTGATTACTGTGTGTATATCACAGTTAGAAGGAAAAGTAGCAGCACTCACCGGTTTCTTCTTTTGTATAATTTTATTGGTTTTCACGGGCACGCGAGCATACAGGCATGGAGAGACACCAACACAGCCTACAGCTGTTTCACGTCATCCGACGCTTCCTCAAGGCATGTAGAGGGCATGCGCAAAGCACATTTAAACCCCCGGCTGTCAATCAACCTAAGATACTAACATCATATCCGGAACAAACACACAGACATATACAAAATATAACATACAGATTGTAACAAATCACTATATTAAAAACTCCTACTTTATCCTGGCGGAACTTCATAAGAATGGAGACAAATAATTTCTATCATTGAGCCCTAACGGACCCAAAGCTTCCGTATGCAGTATCCACCTAGATTCTGATTGTAACAATACCGTATGTCTATCCATATTACCTAAACCAGAAACAATTCTTTGGAGACCTGCAATCGAAACTTGTGTTGTATCGCTGTTATGCATCAAATGCATATGTGCAATAAAACGTGGTGCTCCCTTTCCTGTCTTTACAGAGTAAAGGTGTTAAAAAATACTACAAATTCTATATGAACAGAGGATTTATACCAATATATCACTGCAAATAATAATCCCTGTTAAAACATAACTTTTACTAGTCTATCTAAAAATATTAATATCTAAACCCCTATGTATTACCACTGCATACCTAGATGATACAGCATACTGTGAACTATCCGTCAGTGGAGTAATCGCCCCGATAAAGAGCGGCTCCGCTTTAATGGCAGACAAAATCACTACATGCGTGTATAAACACCTTTAAATCCCAGATATCCCTTACCACTGCATACATAGATGATACAGCATACTGTGCACTATCTGCCAGTGGAGTAATCGCCCCGATAAAGAGCGGCTCCGCTTTAATGGCAGACAATATCACTACATGCGTGTATAAACACCTTTAAATCCCAGCTATCCCGACGCGTTTCCCCCATACAATTCTAGGGTTCATCAGGGGATTCAAAATTTCTCTCACTGTGGAAAAAGAATACGCTATATACAACGCATATACTACAACACATGTACTTCCAAATTAGATAAGTGGACTGATACTTAGCTCAAGTGCTGCCAGGTATAATGACGATAGTTCCCGCGGCACCTCTAGTACGCTGGCACCCAAGATAAGAGGGATACAGAGCTAAATTGTCTCTGCCTCCCTTTTTATGTCTTAAATGGCCCCGCAGATGTATGATAAACAATTCCCCAGTGTTTACAAATAGATAATAACACTATATGCCCGTTTCCAGGTTCCCATGAGCATATGTGCATATTTTCCTGCTCATGGTTTGTACGGCGTTCCGGATATTCAACTGCGCATGTCCGGAAGTAAAATACCTGTCACTTCCGGTTAGCATCGCCGGAAACGACACCGCGCATATGCTGAAAGCCGGCCCGGACCACGCGGCGCCTGGCGTTCAAAACAATGCACTGCGCATGTCAGAAGGGAACATAATGTCATATCCATTCCAAGCTCTTGGGATCGACGCCATACCTATAAATAAGGATGCGTTAGAGTTCAAATGTGCTCCTAACCACATATACCGACTAACTGTCACGGTATCTGCCCTTAGCAAATGTACTTATTCCTAACACCACCTCATCTGCCATAATATATGATAATAAAAGACTAATGTGGCGGGACATATATAATTGATTTTCCCAGAGCAAATGTTATATAGCAAACACATGTAAATTAACACGGGCTTAAAACAGGGCCAAAATAGGACATTCGGGGTACAAAAATTCATTGTCCTCAGCTGACATGGATTATCAAGCTATAAGTAATCAATGAATATAATGAAAAATTAAGAATATGACACTGATACATGTTCATTGGTCAGACTTGAAAAGAATCCATAGTGGTCCTCTATGGAGAGTGCGAACAGAGCAAAGCAATGCAGACAGGCCCAAAGATAGAGCCTATTCTATAAAACAACCAAATTGCAAAGTCTCATTTAGGCCCTTTGGTTGGACAGAGTCCATACGGTAGATCCATTGGGCCTCCTTACACAGGATTCGTCTATCCCATTCCCCTCCTCTGGGGGACGGTCTCACAACTTCCAAAATCAAAAAGCGCAGAGATTCCCATTCACCATTATGATATTCCCACACATGTCGAGCTACTGGCGTGTCTCTTCTATTTCGTATATCCCCCAGATGTTCACCCACCCTTCTTTTGAATATTCTCTTTGTTTTTCCAATGTAATTGAGTGGGCAGGGGCATGTGCACATATAAACTACTCCTTCTGTGCTACAATTGGCAAAATCACGAATATAAAATTGTTTTCCATTTGAGGCGCTTGTAAAAGATTTAGTTTGTTGTACGTATGGACAGGCTACACATCTCTGCCCACATTTGAACATACCCATCGGTCTCCTTTCTAACCAAGTACCTTGAGGGGGTATTGGTGTATAATGACCTAGAAAATGGGGTCCACGCCAAAATTCAGGAGGAAGGGGAGTACATATGGATTATTATGCCTCCTCATCCTCTGGCAACTCCAATACACCCCCCCCTTTTTTAGAGGGATGGAGAGGCCCTGCATCAGGCCTGAGACATCGTCAGAAACAATAACACTAGATCAGCATCAGATAATCAATCTTACAGATAGACAATTAAGTAGTAGAGAATTACAGATTCTACAGAGGGGCTTGACCTTTGTGCCCACCACCAAGTATAGTGATTTTTCATGGATCAAAGATGTACATCTATTTGTGCGTAAGCTCAAGTGGCATAAATTTTTTAAAATTAAAGATAAGATCGAATGTCAGGAGTTGGGCGTCACGACACAGGATCTGGAAGGCATACGTACTTTAGTGTCCCTTATGGAGGAGGAAGAAATTAGAGAGGGACAAACTAAATTGAAACTTAAAAGTAGGAGAATGCCCCCGAGTCAGCTGGATACACGTGAAATTGATTTATTTTTGCAAATAGTCTCAAAAGAATTACGTAATCTTGGCGAACAGAGATTACCATTTCACAATAATCTCAGTAGAGAGGAATTAGAAGCGTTGTCAGCACTGGAACGAGACAAGTCTATAATTATAAAACCCTCCGATAAGGGGGGAAATATAGTTATATTAAATCATGACATGTACAAACAGATGTGTAACGATCTTCTTAAGGACAAAAGGTATTATGATATTCTTTCTATGGATCCAACAACAACCTTCACTATGGAATTAGAGAGGATACTCGTGGAGGGTTTAGAGATGGGCCTCATATCACACACAGAATTTAAATTTATGATGCCTTCTAATCCCCAAATACCGACTTTTTATTCGATCCCTAAGATCCATAAGGGTTGTACCCCGCTTAAAGGCAGACCCATAGTTTCAGGTGTGGGATCAATTACGCAAAATGTAGGGATTTATATAGATAACATCTTACAGGATTTCGTGGTTACATTGCCATCTTATATAAGAGATACTTCTGACCTTTTGCGTAGATTGGATGGGATTGCTGTTGATAAAGAGGTACTATTAGGTTCTATAGACGTTGAAAGCCTGTATAGTAATATCCCACACGAAAGAGGGATTCAGGCAGTCGAATATTTTTTGTCCACAAGAAGCATAGAATTTCAGGCTCATAATGCTTTTGTTATTAGACTTCTTGATTTTGTGCTACGGCATAATTACTTTGTCTTCTGCAACAAGACCTTCCACCAGCTCAGGGGCACTGCAATGGGGAGCTAGTTTATATGTGCACATGCCCCTGCCCACTCAATTACATTGGAAAAACAAAGAGAATATTCAAAAGAAGGGTGGGTGAACATCTGGGGGATATACGAAATAGAAGAGACACGTCAGTAGCTCGACATGTGTGGGAATATCATAATGGTGAATGGGAATCTCTGCGCTTTTTGATTTTGGAAGTTGTGAGACCGTCCCCCAGAGGAGGGGAATGGGATAGACGAATCCTGTGTAAGGAGGCCCAATGGATCTACCGTATGGACTCTGTTCAACCAAAGGGCCTAAATGAGACTTTGCAATTTGGTTGTTTTATAGAATAGGCTCTATCTTTGGGCCTGTCTGCATTGCTTTGCTCTGTTCGCACTCTTCCATAGAGGACCACTATGGATTCTTTTCAAGTCTGACCAATGAACATGTATCAGTGTCATATTCTTAATTTTTTATTATATTCATTGATTACTTATAGCTTGATAATCCATGTCAGCTGAGGACAATGAATTTTTGTACCCCGAATTTTCTTTTTTGGCCCTGTTTTAAGCTCGTGTTAATTTACATGTGTTTGCTATATAACATTTGCTCTGGGAAAATCAATGATATATGTCTCGCCACTTTAGTCTTTTATTATCATATATTATGGCAGATGAGGTGGTGTTAGGAATAAGTACATTTGCTAAGGGCAGATACCGTGACAGTTCGTCGGTATATGTGGCTAGGAGTATATTTGAACTCTAACGCATCCTTATTTATAGGTATGGCGTCGATCCCAAGAGCTTGGAATGGATATGACATTATGTTCCCTTCTGACATGCGCAGTGCATTGTTTTGAACGCCAGGCGCCGCGTGGACCGGGCCGGCTTTCAGCATATGCGTGGTGTCGTTTCCGGCGATGCTAACCGGAAGTGACAGGTATTTTACTTCCGGACATGCGCAGTTGAATATCCGGAACGCCGTATAAACCACGAGCAGGAAAATATGCACATAAGCTCATGGGAACCTGGAAACGAGCATATAGTGTTATTGTCTATTTGTAAACACTGGGGAATTGTTTATCATACATCTGCGGGGCCATTTAAGATATAAAAAGGGAGGCAGAAACAATTTAGCTCTGTATCCCTCTTATCTTGGGTGCCAGCGTACTAGAGGTGCCGCGGGAACTATCGTCATTATACCTGGCAGCACTTGAGCTAAGTATCAGTCCATTTATCCAATTTGGAAGTACATGTGTTGTAATATATGCGTTGTATATAGCGTATTCTTTTTCCACAGTGAGAGAAATTTTGAATCCCCTGATGAACCCTAGAATTGTATGGGGGAAACGCGTCGGGATAGCTGGGATTTAAAGGTGTTTATACACGCATGTAGTGATATTGTCTGCCATTAAAGCGGAGCCGCTCTTTATCGGGGCGATTACTCCACTGGCAGATAGTGCACAGTATGCTGTATCATCTAGGTATGCAGTGGTAAGAGATACTGGATTTAAGGTGTTTACACCTGTATTGATATTGTCTGCATAAATCGGACCGTCTTACGGGCATACCCCTGCAGATAGTGCACAGTTGTGTATCTCTAAGTATCATTTGAAAATAGAGGTTTAGAATTACTATTTTAAATAGCTATAAGAGAAAGTTTTTAATTCTTTTGAATAGAGGACGTATAGTTTTACCTATATAAAAGCAACCACATTTCCACCATAATGCGTAGACTACGAAATCCGATCTACACATGATAAAATCTTTTACTAAGTGCCATATTTGGCCTAATTGTAAGTCAGATTCTGTTTTCATGAGTTTACAAAAGGAACATTTTCCACATTTATAGTTACCAACAGGAATTGATTGATTTAGCCAATTACTACCCCGATTATCCAAAAATTTACTCCTCACTAGTTCATCATTTATATTTCTAAACCTTCTAAATGAAACAACTGGAGGTAAAGATGCTTTATCCTGTAAATCCCTGTCTAATTCAATGAGTGACCACTGTTTCCTAATAATTGCTCGTATATAATCTGACATGTCACTATATTGAAATGATAACACAAATTGATCCATACTCTTCTTCTCCCGTTTTTTTAAAAGTTACGCGTCGGTCACAATTTACTGCCCTAGAAAAAGCCTCAGAAATATTCTGTTCATCATAACCACGCTCCCTTAATCTATTCATCAATTCCACAGATTGATCCAAAAAATCACCAGATTCCACATTATTCCGTCTTAACCTTAAAAACTGACCAAATGGAAGCGATTTCTTTACATGTTCAGGATGAAAACTATCCCTATGGAGTAACGCATTAGTAGAACTTGGTTTTCTGTACCCAAGTAGAACTTGGTTTTCTGTACCCACGAATAATTAAACTATTCTCACTGATCTGTATCTCAAGATCTAAGAATACCACTTTTTCACCACCTAACATTGCTGTAAATTCCATATTCATGGTATTGATATATCTCACAAACTCCTCAAATTGTTCATCTGTCCCAGACCAAATTAGCAAAATATCGTCTATAAAACGTGACCATTGTACGATATATTTCAAATATGGATTCTCTATGTTATAAATATACTTTTCCTCCCAACAAGCCAAAAATAAATTTGCAAACACCGGGGCTACAGGTCTCCCCATAGCCGTTCCTGGACACTGTAAGTACCACTCGTTGTTGAAACAAAACCCATTATGGCTCAAAACATAGCGTACCAACTCCCCAATGTATTGTATATATTAATCATCTCTATTGGTTCTTGATAAGAACATCAGCACTGCTTTTATGCCCTCCTCATGTTGTATACGGGTATATAGGCTTACAACATCAATTGTTGCAAGACGATATCCCGAACATACTGGTAGTTTATCTAGCATTTGTAGTACTGACTTGGTATCCAACACATATGAAGGGACCATCTTCAAAAGTGGTCTCAGTAACCAGTCCAAATATTGAGATAAAGGCTCCGTAACAGAGCCTATGCCTGCAACAATTGGACGTCTCGGGGGGTCCTTTAAGGTTTTGTGAACTTTGGGTAAAAAATACCAATTTGGTTTAGACGGCGACTCCGGAAATAGCCTTTCTGCTAATTTTTGTGAGAAAAATCCAATTCGTATTCCCAATTGCAGTAATGATTGTAACTGATTCTTAAATTGTTGAATTGGGTCACATGATAATTTTCTATAAGTAGAACCATCATTTAGTTGACGATTCACTTCTTTAATATAGTATTGTCTATCCATGATTACTATATTTCCCCCCTTGTCAGCCGGCTTTATAACAATCTCCTTATTATTCTTAAGATCTTTTAATGCCTTTTTCTCTTCAATGGTCAGATTACACTGAGGCCTCGGATAAAAAACCGCCTTCACATCTTTCAAAACTACCTCATTAAAATTATACAAAGCCGAACCAGGTGACAAGGGAGGAAATAATTTAGATTTTATCCCTCCTAGGAAATTTGTGGGACAGTCATCGGATCTTTGATCACCATTTTCCTTTTCCAATAGATCAATAAGATCCTGTACTATATTTCTATCTTCTTCTGACAGTTCTTCTGATGGCATGAAACCCATCCTACTCACTGTTATAGACTTTTCTCCCTCACATTGTTCTAAAGGGTATGTCTTCTTTTTAAACATTTTATATAAATTCAGCTTTCTCAATGATTTGGCTAGATCTATTTGAAATTGTCCAAAATCAAATTCTTTCGTAATACAAAAATTAAGACCCTTTGAGAGTAATGATATGCATGCTTGATTCAACTTTATAAAAGACAGATTAATGATATTAGTATGACTCACTTTCATCTGATCATCTGTGGAATTCCAGAGGGCAGTCGTCTCTATTGTCTCCAAGAGACCTGCTTCCTCTTTATTCCGCTTCCCCTCTGGGGGTAGCTTTTTCTTTTTGCGCCCCCCTCGGCGTGCCCTGCGCCTAAAGGGGAGTATGATGATGGACCACTCTGATCACTCATCTCAGTCCTTATACATTGATCTTTATTTTCCTCTTCCAAAGCACATGAATCAGACCCCGAGTCCGTCGTCCAATAATCATTCATCTTATTTTTATGTGGCTTAGGTTTCCAATTTTTCTTTTGTGACTTTTTAAATCTTCACTGTTGAATACTCCATGTAAACTCCCGTCCTGAATCAAAGTCCAGTTTATCCCTTATAAATTTATCACGTTTCTTTTCTTTAATCTCATTCTGAACAGATATCAATCTATTTTCCAGCTTCTGTTTAAATGCATTCCACTGTGCTTCAATCAATCTAGAACGTAGTTCACAACGTGCGTTTTCCAGGTCTATGCACACTTGATCATATTCACCTCTTGATTTCTCCAACACCAACTTTGTCACCTTAAGTGAGTGTTCAATGTGTGGTCCCTTCATATATATACATATGAAGATGGTCCCTTCATATGTTTTGTATACCAAGTCAGTACTACAGATGCTAGATACACTACCAGTATGTTCGGGATATCGTCTTGCTACAATTGATGTCGTAAGCCTATATGCCCGTATACAACATGAGGAGGGCATAAAAGCAGTGCTGATGTTCTTATCAAGAACCAAGAGATAAATATATACAATACATTGGGGAGTTGTTACGCTATGTTTTGACTCATAATGCGTTTTGTTTCAATAACGAGTGGTACTTACAGTGTACTGGAACGGCTATGGGGACACCTGTAGCCCCGGTGTTTGCAAATTTATTTTTGGCTTGTTGGGAGGAAAAGTAAATTTATAACATAGAGAATCCATATTTGAAATATATCGTACAATGGTCACGTTTTATAGACGATATTTTGCTAATTTGGTCTGGGACAGATGAACAATTTGAGGAGTTTGTGAGGTATATCAATATCAATACCATGAATATGGAATTTACAGCAATGTTAGGTGGTGAAAAAGTGGTATTCTTAGATCTTGAGATACAGATCAGTGAGAATAGTTTAATTACTCGTGGGTACAGAAAACCAAGTTCTACTAATGCGTTACTCCATAGGGATATTTTTCATCCTGAACATGTAAAGAAATCGCTTCCATTTGGTCAGTTTTTAAGATTAAGACGGAATAATGTGGAATATGGTGATTTTTTGGATCAATCTGTGGAACTGATGAATAGATTAAGGGAGCGTGGTTATGATGAACAGAATATTTCTGAGGCTTTTTCTAGGGCAGTAAATTGCGATAGACGTGTATCTCTTCAAAAAACGGGAGAAGAAGAGTATGGATCAATTTGTGTTATTTCAATATAGTGACATGTCAGATTATATACGAGCAATTATTAGGAAACATTTGTCACTCATTGAATTAGACAGTGATTTACAGGATAAAGCATCTTTACCTCCAGTCGTTTCATTTAGAAGGTGTAGAAATATAAAGGATGAACTAGTGAGGAGTAAATTTTTGAATAATCGGGGTAGTAATTGGCTAAATCAATCAATTCCTGTTGGTAACTATAAATGTGGAAAATGTTCCTTTTGTAAACTCATGAAAACAGAATCTCCCTTACAATTAGGCCAAATATGGCACTCAGTAAAAGATTTTATCACGTGTAGATCGGATTTCGTAGTCTACGCATTATGGTGCAAATGTGGTTGCTTTTATATAGGTAAAACTATACGTCCTCTTTTCAAAAGAATTAGAGAACACCTTTACTCTGTAAAGACAGGAAAGGGAGCACCACGTTTTATTGCACATATGCGTTTGATGCATAACAGCGATACAACACAAGTTTCGTTTGCAGGTCTCCAAAGAATTGTTTCTGGTTTAGGTAATATGGATAGACATAAGGTATTGTTACAATCAGAATCTAGGTGGATACTGCGTACGGAAGCTTTGGGTCCGTTAGGGCTCAATGATAGAAATGATTTGTCTCCATTCTTATGAAGTTCCGCTAGGATAAAGTAGGAGTTTTTAATATAGTGATTTGTTACAATTTGTATGTTATGTTTTGTATATTTGTTTGTGTGTTTTTGTTCCGGATATGATGTCAGTATCTAAGGTTCATTGACAGCCGGGGGTTTAATTATGCTTTGCGCATGCCCTCTACATGCCTTGAGGAAGCGTCGGATGACGTGAAACAGCTGTAGGCTGTGTTGGTGTCTCTCCATGCCTGTATGCTCGCGTTCCCGTGAAAACCAATAAAAATATACAAAAGAAGAAACCGGTGAGTGCTGTTACTTTTTCTTCTAATTGTGATTTCACTGGGACTATCTATATGAAGCATAGCACCTCCGGGAATCGATATGTTTAATACCTGCGGACTCTGCAATATATTTCCAGTGTTGTGATTGTGGACTGGTGCCAATCACTTTCTCTCTTTTACTATTACTGTGTGCATATACTGTATGTGTATACTGGGTCTATACACTATGTATACAGTTTTTGTATTGTATATAAAGTGTGTGCAAATGTACTGTTTTTATGCTTATTTTTTTGCTGAACTGCAAAGTATTATATTACTATAGATTTCTGAAAAAAAAGCGCATAAAATACACGTCAAAAAGTGTGCTGAAAAACGTCCGCCACTTTACATAGACTCCAACCATAAATCTTCTGCCACACTTAATCGTTTTTTTGCAACATGTTTTAAAAAAACAACTAGCAAAAAAACGAGCAGAAAAAAGACATTCTGTGGAGACAACAAAATGTTTTTACTAAACAAATCTATGGGACCTCTTTTCAGTCATTTTTTCAGTGTTTTTATAAAACAAAAACCGCTGAAAAAACGGATGTTTTTGTGTGCAATGGAGACATAGCCTAACTTTGACACAGTTGGGCAGATTTACAATAGTATCTTACTTTTAGACGTGTAAAGTTAGACTAGAGAGCCTTACAATGCGCCACATTTATCATAGTGTTGATAAATCTGGTGCAGGTTAGAACTGTCTAATCTAAGTTTGTGCCACCTATAAGTTGGCTTACTTTTACGCCAGAAACTGTGACAAAATTCTGGCACATTTTTTGTCGCATTTAAGTCATGCCCCTTTCTGGCGAACCACACCCTTTACGAGGTCACGCCCCCTTTGACGGACGAGGTGCAGAAGTGTCTGAAACTGTCTAAAACACATAGCAAATGTGGCAAAAAGTTTGTAAGACATTATTTTTGGTGCTAATTGAGCCTGAGCTTGATAAATCTGTGTAAACAGTTTGGAAAAAGAACAGGTGTGCAGATAGATATGAGATAGATAGATGATATATGAGATAATAGATCTGAGATAGATGTAAGATAAATAGATATATGATACAACTGAGATAGAGAAATAGATATGAGATGGATAGATAGATAGATAGATAGATAGATAGATAGATAGATAGATAGATATGAGAGTTGATAGGAGATTAATAGACATTAGATAGTCCTGAGATAATTTAATAGATATGAGGTAGATATGATATAGATAGAGAGATCGGAGATAGATAACTAGATATGAGATATATATGATATAGATAGATATAAGAGATACGAGCTAGATCAATAAATAAATAGGATATAGATAGATCTAAGAAACAAATACATATGAGAGAGAGATAGATAGATCGAGATAGATAGTTAGATGTGAGAGAGATAAATAGATGATAGATATAAGATAGATAGAAAGGGTAATGTATCTTGCTGGGGAGAGGCATCAGGTCGGTCTGTGAGGATTTGTTCACCTTTCACACTTAACTGGGTATTTGCATACAACAAAGGCTTTGGGAAACAGCTGAAAAACAGTAAGGTGCGAAAGGAAAAAAAAATCCTCACACACTGACATGGTGCCTTTTCCCACTGATATACATTACCCTTTCTAAGTCACACTTACCTCACCAGTCAGTAAATTCTATTCTGCACTGACAAGAGACAAACACTCCGCAGCTATCTGTAGATGACCATCACTTGCTTGGTTTTAATTCTTTTCACATTGCAAGACTTAGTCCAGGCATCTTCAAACCGCGGCCCTCCAGCTGCTGGGAAACTACAACTCCCATCATGCCTACTGTTACAGATTATATAAATCCATGATGGGAGTTGTAGTTTCCCAGCAGCTGGAGGGCCGCGGTTTGAGGACGCCTGACTTAGTCACACATGAATTGAAGATGACTACATCCAATAGATGGCACTAGCGAGCTTTTCAGTTCTTTCCAAAAGCCTTAGTTCTATAGATAGATAGAACGGAGATAGATATAAGATAGATATGATGTCGATAGATATAAATGAGAAAGATAAGATATAGATAGATCGATAGTGTTGTAGTGTGATCCAGAGGAAGTCAAAAACTGACATGAGATAGAAGCCAATTGTCCTCATTTTAGGGAAAAAATTCCTTCCCATCTCCAATCTTGCAACCAGAATAAATCTCTGGATCAACAACCCTTCTCCAGTGTCCTAGTCACTATAACGTGTTATGTTATTGCACTCTAGAAATATATCCAGGACCTTTTTGAACTCTGTTAGTGAACTCACAATCACAAGTACCTCTTGCAGAGAGTTCCACAGTCTCACTGCTCTTACAGTAAAGAATCCCTTGCTATGGCTATAAAGAAACCTACTTTCCTCTAGGCATATAGGATGATCCCTTGTTCTAGAAACAGTCTAGAACAAGGGGTATAAATAGATCTTGGGAGAGATCTCTATAATAACTCTTGATATATTTATACACAGGGCCATATTTTCCACTAGAAACCCGTGGGCAGATGTCTAGGGTGGCACATTTTTATATATTTATTTATTTTTAGATTAATTTTTTTACCCAGTCTCAGAGCACCACCCTCCCCGTAGGGCGGCCAGAGGGAGGGGTGGAAGTTAGCGGTTTGCGTTGGCGTCTGCTTTTACATTTGCGGCAGCGGCTATAGAGGTGGCGGTAGGGAAAGTAAGATGTCGGTTCTCAATGCTGCCGCTTCCTTGTGACAACATCAGCATAGGACTTAGGCTATGTCTACACAGCACAGAAAAAGGTCAGTTTTTTCAGCGATTTTCGTTTTCTAAAAACACTGAAAGAACGACTGAAAAGAGGTGCCATAGACTTACACTACCATACAAAAGTTTGGGGTCACTTAGAAATTTCCTTACTTTGAAAGAAAAGCACCGTTGTTTTCAGTGAAGCTAACATTAAATGAATCAGAAATACACTCTATACATTATTAATGTGGTAAATGACTATTTTAGCTGCAAACGTCTGGTTGTTAATGCAATATCTACATTGGTGTATAGAGGCCCATTTCCAACAACCATCACTCCAGTGTTATAATGGTACATTGTGTTTGCTAACTGTGTAAGAAGACTATTGGATATTTTGAACACCCTTGAAAAACCTTGTGCAAGTATGTTAGCACAGCTGAAAACAGTTTTGCTGATTAGAGAAGCTATAAAACTGACCTTCCTTTGAGCAAGTTGAGAATCTGCAGCATTACATTTGTTGATTAGACTCGCAAAATGGCCAGAAAAAGAGAACTTTCATGTACAACTTGACATTCTATTCTTGTGCTGAGGAATGAAGGCTATTCCATGTGAGAAATTGCCAAGAAACTGAAGATTTCCTACAACGGTGTGTACTACTCCCTTCAGAGGAGAGCACAAACAGGCTCTAACCAGAGTAGAAAGAGAAGTGGGAGGCCCCACTGCACAACTATATAGAGGTGTAGCCTCTCAGGCCCACACTTCCTGGCCTGTAAATGCAGACACCCCCAGTCAGCTAAGTAGCTGACTTAGATAGAGCAACCAAATCCTGGCACTGGAATACGGAGAGTAGTCATCCACCCAACTCTTTGACTGCTCCCGGTAGAAGCCGTCCCCGACTAAGCTGTGTTTCCACAGTTAAACTACACTGCTAAACGTGTGCCAACCACCTACCGCAGCTGACACAACCAAAGTGACGGCTTCTACCTCACCGAGGCCAGATTTCTCGGTGACGTCTATTAGTCTCGCCATACCTGAGCAAGAACTCTGGGGGCTATGTATGTCCCATTCACCACCTTACCAGGGGCCTTACAATAGCAAATGTATTGCTGTGCATCTCTGTAAAAAAAGCGCCAAAAAATGCACATAAGACACCGCAAAAACATGTCAATAAACATGCAAAACGCTCAAAAAAAAGGACTTTTTTTCAGCAGCTTTTGACAGACAGTCAACAAAAACTCAGTTTTATAAACTTCCCTCTCCCTTCATACCATCGATAGTGAAAAGCTTACGACTGCCCGGCCCACTGCTCTTCTGGAGTCCAGGACGAGTGAGTTATTGAGGAAGGAGAAAGGGAACGGAGCGAGGGATACGGTTAGGAAGGGTGAGGAAGAGATGTGGGGTGTTAGGAAGGGGGGAGAGATGTGAGGGTGTTAGGAAGACTATCAAGTGTTATACTATCTGTTGACAATGTGTACCTACTCCTATCAAGTGTTGTACTATTTGCTGGCCCTGTGTATCTAAGCCTATCAAGTGTTATACTATCTGTTGGCCCTGTGTACCTAAGCCTATGAAGTGTTATACTATCTGCTGCGGATCCGCTGCGGATCCGGCTGCGGTCAATGCCGCAGCTCTGTCCCCGCAGCCAGCTGCTCGCTGGCGGCACTTACCTCGCCGCAGTCCTGTTCCGGACTGGGCGCACGATCCTGTGACTGGCAGGGCGTGCGCTCAGCCCCCTAGGGCGCGGTACTGCGGCCAAATTTAAAGGGACAGCGCGCCGATGATTGGTTTCATCGGGCGCTGATCCTATGAAACCAATCCTATCCTATCCACTACCACATCCGCTACAGTTCGATTCGGCCATGGATCCCGCCAAGGTGCCTCTACTGAGCGTTTCTGACATCACCACCATCGTGGCCCAACAGTCGAAACAGATCGCTCAGCAAGCGCAGCAGCTTAACCAGCTGTCCTCGATGATGCAGCAACTCCTCGCCACTCAGCAGCCGGCTGCCGTGGCTCCTTCTGTAGCAGCCGCTCTGGGGATGTCCACTGGTCCTAAACTCCGGTTGTCCATGCCGACGAAGTTTGATGGGAACCCTATGGCCTGCAGGGGCTCCATCACCCAGTGTTCCCTCCACGTGGAATTTATGGCAGGACAATTCACGTCAGAAAGGTCCAAGGTGGCCTTCCTGGTCAGTCTCCTCTCCGGGAAAGCCCTGGCGTGGGCGACTCCACTCTTCGACCCAGGCGATCTGGTCACAGCTGATCTTGTGACATTCCTGCAGGAGTTCCGCAGCGTCTTCGAAGCGCCTGCCCGCGCTTCGTCTGCCGAGACCGCATTGCTGAATCTGCAGCAAGGGAACTCCTCCGTGGGTGACTACGCTGTGCAATTCCGCACACTAGCTTCCGAGCTGGCTTGGAAAGATGCTGCGTTGTGCGCCACATTTAAGAAGGGCCTCTCCAGCCAGATTGAGGATGCTCTCGCCGCCAGGGACCCTCTGTCTTCTTTAAGCGAGCTCATCCACTTGGCGACCCGTATAGATATCCGTTTCTCGGAGAGACGGGAGGAGCTCCGCCAAGAGCGTGAACCGATCCGAACACATCGTCTACCCCGTCTTGCGCTGTTGTTTCTTCGGCCTCCACTGCCTCCTTCGCAGCCAGCCATCGAAGAGGCTATACAAGTGGACAGAGCCTACCTGACTCCGCAAGAACTGACTCGACGACGTGAGGAGAACCTCTGCCTCTACTGTGGCAGCCCTGAACATCTCGTCCACAGCGTCCGGGAAACGAGCGCACCTAGGCTTCGTGGGAGAGGCGTCCCTAGGTGTGAGCAATACCTCTCCTTGTCTCACCTTGCAGGTTCAGATCACTACTCATTCCGGAATGAGGCCGCATTCCTGGACTCTGGATCAGCCGGGAACTTTATTGATGCAACCCTGGTGACTAAGTATCGCCTCCCGGTGGTCCACTTAGACCAGCCCCTGGTCATCTTGTCTGTCAGCGGCGAACTGCTGAGTGTTCCTATCCTCTTTCAGACGGACCCGGTGTCGCTGCAAGTGGGAGCTCTACATAAAGAGAGGATCGCATTCTTCGTGCTACCCCGTTCTTCCTCAGCTGTTCTCCTGGGGCTTCCGTGGCTGCAACGTCACGCCCCTATGCTGCTTGAATGGAAGACGGGCGAAGTTCTGCGTTGGGGTCACGACTGCCAGTCTCGCTGCTTAGTGGCACCTCGCCCGGTGCGCCCCACTCCTACACGGCTATCTCCCAAAGCTCTTCCGTGTCTGCCGGCACAGTATCTGGACTTTCAGAATGTTTTCTCGGAGAAGCAAGTGGAAACTCTCCCGCCTCATCGTGCCTATGATTGTCCAATTAATCTACTGCCCGGGACTAGTCCTCCCCGGGGTAGGGTCTACCTTCTCTCTGTACCCGAGACCCAGGCTATGTCAACCTACATCCAAGAAAATCTTCGTAAAGGCTTCATTCACAAGTCCACCTCTCCAGCAGGCGCTGTTTTTTCCTTCGTGGAAAAGAAGGACGGGTCACTGCGCCCGTGCATCGATTATCGCGGACTGAAAAAAATCAGTTAAAAACTGGTATCCTTTACCATTAATTGCCGAACTCTTTGACCGTCTCCAAGGCGCCAGAATCTTTTCCAAGTTGGATTTTGCGGGGTGCCTACAACCTCATCCGGATCAGAGAGGGGGACGAGTGGAAAACGGCCTTTAACAGTCAGGATGGGCACTTCGAATATCTGATGATGCCCTTCGGCCTGTGCAACGCCCCCGCGGTTTTCGAGGAGTTCGTTAACAATATTTTCAGAGATCTTCTGTATTCCTGCGTAGTGGTTTACCTGGACAACATTCTGATTTTTTTCTCCTGATCTGGAGTCCCACCAGTCCCACGTGCGTCAGGTTCTGAGGCGTCTGTGCGACAATCACCTCTACGCTGAGCTAGAAAAATGCATTTTCCACCAGACCAGCCTCCCGTTTCTAGGCTACATTATTTCCGACAAGGGGCTACAGATGGACCCAGCCAAGCTGTCCGCTGTCCTACAATGGCCTCGACCTGTCGGTCTTCGGGCCATCCAACACTTTTTGGGGTTTGCGAACTATTACAGGCAGTTCATCTCTCACTTCTCATCGTTGGTCGCCCCAATTGTGGCCCTCACCAGGAAGAATGCCAACCACCGACTATGGCCGCCAGCTGCCGAAGAGGCCTTCTCCAAATTAAAGGCCGCCTTCACTTCTGCACCTGTTCTATCCCGTCCGGATACTGAGTGCCCCCTTCTTCTTGGAAGTCGACGCCTCTTCCGTGGGCGCTGGAGCGGTCCTCACCCAGAAGGGCCCAAAGGGCAAGACTCGGACCTGCGGCTTCTTCTCTAAAACCTTTTCGCCCGCGGAGAGGAATTACACCATCGGGGATCGGGAGTTACTAGCCATTAAGCTTGCCTTGGAGGAATTGCGCAACCTCCTGGAGGGTGCTCGGCATCCTGTAAACATCTTCATCTATCACAAGAACCTCCTTTACCTCCAAACAGCGCAGCGGCTAAACCCGCACCAAGCCAGGTGGTCACTGTTTTTTTCCCGTTTTAATTTTGTTATCTACTTTAAACCGGCAGAGAAGAATGTAAATGCCAATGCTCTGTCCCGTGCCTCAGATATTAGTGGAGAAGAGGAGGCCAAGCCTCAGCACATTGTACCCCCAGAATGTCTGATATCCGTGGCCCTCGCAAATCTCCAACGCACACCCCCGGGTAGGACGTATGTGCGCCCCGCACTTCGGAAAAGGGTGCTGAACTGGGGACATTGTTCTCGAATTGCCGAACACCCAGGGGTTCGAAAGTCGTCTTGCCCGATTTCCCGTTTTTACTGGTGGCCGGTTCTATCTAAAGACGTGAAGGAATTCGTGGAGGCGTGTACCACTTGTGCTCGCAACAAGTCCCCACACATCAAATCGGCAGGTCTACTGCAGACACTGGCCGTCCCTAACAGCCCTTGGGTCAACATCGCCATGGACTTCATCACCGATCTGCCTCCCTCGGACGGAAATATGGTCATTCTCTAAAATGGCCCACGTCGTCCCACTGCCTGGTCTTTCTTCCGCTCCACTTCTGACCAATCTCTTCTTCCAGCATATTTTCCGGTTGCATGGGCTTCCACAACACATCGTCTCAGACCGGGGGGTTCAGTTTGTTTCAAGATTTTGGCAAGGCCTCTGCTCGCAATTACAAGTCAAGTTGGACTTTTCTTTGGCTTACCACCCGCAATCCAATGGCCAGATCGAAAGGGTGAATCAAGTCTTGGGTACCTATCTCCGCCACTTCACATCTGCTAGACAAGATGAGTGGTCCAGTCTGTTGCCATTCATATTCATATAACTCCCTGGACTCAGATTCCGCTGGGGCATCCCCCCTTCTTCATAGTCTTCGGTCGGCATCCCCGCCCACCCCTTCCGCTGCCCTCTGCCTCCTCCAATGTCCCTGCGGTGAATAATCTGGTCTGTGACCTTTCTGCCATCTGGAAGGAGACGCACCAGTCCCTGCTTCAGGCCTCCGCCCATATGAAGGTCCAGGCAAACAAGAAAAGACCCCCTCCCTCCTTGGCCCCCGGGAATAGGGTATGGCTGTCTGCCAGATATGCCCACTTTAAAATCCCTAGCTACACGCTGGGCCCTCGTTATTTAGGTCCCTTTGAAGTTCTGAGGCACATCAATCCAGTGGCCTACAAGCTCCGCCTCCCTCCTACTATGCGCATCCCAATCTCCTTCCACGTCTCCCTTCTGAAACCGGTCATCCATAACCGGTTCTCTCGGTCAGTGGTTCCCCCTTCTCCCGTAGCTGACTCCACCAATGTTTTTACCGTCAAGTAAATTTTGGCCATGAAGACGGTTAGGGGGAGATGATTTTTGTTGGTAGATTGGAAGGGGTTTTGGCCAGAGGAGAGGTCATCGGAGATGGAGGAGAACATCCTGGACCGGGGTCGTTTGTCTAGGTTTTTGCTTGCCGGGAGGAGGGGGAGGCCTAAGGGGGGGGGGGGGGAGGGGTACTGTTAGGGGTTTCCCCGTGGCGCCCGTGTCTGGCCACGGGCACACCCGCACCCCTGATGCGGATCCGGCTGCGGGCAACGCCGCAGCTCCATCCCCGCAGCCAGCTGCGCGCTGGCGGCACTTACCTCACCGCGCTCCTGTTCCGGTCCGGGCGCACGATCCTGTGACTGGCCGGGCGCGGTACTGTGGCCAAATTTAAAGGGACAGCGCGCCGATGATAGGCGCTGATCCTATTTAAGCCCTGCCCCTTCCCAGTAACCTTGCTGAATCGATGGTGCCCTGTGCCTAGAGAGGAAGCGTTCCTGAGTATCTTGTTTGTCTACTGTGTACCGTACCTTCTGCCTCCGTCCCTTGACCACGAACCATTGCCGCCTGTCCTGACCTTCTACCTGTCCCCGACTACGAGCCTGCTTCACGATTCTGTACCGCGCAACACCTCGGCTGCCACCGCAAGCAAATCACGTCAGGGGTAGCGACCTGGTAGCAATCCGCCGCAGCAAGTCCATCCTGCTTTGCGGCGGGCTCTGGTGAAAACCGGACCTACTTAAACTCCGCTCCCTGGCGTGGCTTACGCCATCGCTTGTGGTGGTCCAGAGGATCCACTACCACATCTGTTACACCTATCAAGTGTTATACTATCTGTTGGCCCTATGTAGCTAAGCCTATGAAGTGTTATACTATCTACTGGACCTGTCTGTCTAAGCCTAAGCATGCTATGAGTAAGGGCGTGTATTCTCTGAAGCCTGAAACGCGTTAGCAGTGTTCTCCCTCTGTGCCTCCGTGACTGTTCACTGTGTCATGACAACTGGTGAGTGCTTTTTCAGAAGCAAATTTTTATATGATCCCATAAATATTATGATATTTTTTAGCATACATTTGTGCGTGCTGGATACTCTCTAATTTAAGCTGTCTAAGCCTGTCCAGTGTTATAATATCTGATATAACTGTGTATCTAAGCCTATCATGTGTGATACTGTCTGCTGGACCTGTGTACCTAAGCCTATCATGTGTGATACTGTCTGCTGGACCTGAGTATCTAAGCCTCTGAGGGACTGTCTATGAGCTAGTGTATCTACTAATGTGTGATACTATCTGCTAGACAGGTGTTTATAAGCCTTTCACGTGTGATACCATCTGCTGGACCTATGAGTCTAAGCCTATCATGCGTTAGGGTAAATTTACATGGACTTGTGGCATATAACAGAATGCATTGTGCACGCTGCTATATGCCAAGTGTTTTAGAAGTACGTTCTGGCGAGCGCATACTTCTAAAACGCTCTGTGCCGCCTCCCATAGACTTTCACATGTGACATGTTGAAGCCTATTGTGTGATACCATTTGCTTGGACCTGTGTATCTAAGTGTATGAGGAACTGTATATGAGCTAGTGTATCTAATCATGTGTGATACTATCTGCTGGACCTGTATATCTTAGCCTACCAGGAACTTTGTACTTAGCTAATGTGTGTGCAATATTGTGTCACAGTCAATATATCTTACTCTATGATATTGTACTTTAAGGGGATGTTCATACGGACCCCAAAACTTAATTAACAATGTTCAAGTGTGATTACATTGATTTCAATGTAAAATACGTATTGTTGTTCCGACAATACATGTTTCAGAAACATTTTTGCATTGCGTAAAATGGATGCGTTCAAAGAAGTGACATTTCAATTCTTGATTCAATTTACGCATTGAAAAGCCCATAGAAACGTTTTTGCAGTCCAGAAAAAGTATCCAAAAACTACCACACTTTGTGGTACATTTTTGGATGCGTTTTAGGGTATGTTCACAATACGTCTTGGATACGTTTTTGCAATATGCAAAATTTATTGCATTAACAGCATCCAAAAACGTACCAAAGTGTGGTAGTTTTTAAATAAGTTTTATGGACTGCAAAAACGTATCCCTACTGTTTCTATAGGCTTTTCATTGAATAAAACTTATCAAGAATTGATATGTCAATTCTTTGAACGCAACCGTTTTACGTATTGCAAAAACATACTCAAGATGCTATGTGAACATAATCTAACAAAGAAAGGAAGAAAAGACGGGCGTTCCTGATGTAGATCATTGAGAGGTTTTTTTTTTGTTTTTTTTTTTTACATTTTTAATATAAAACTATGGTTTGGTAAGGAACAAGTTAACCATGACTATAATCGGCAAGTGTAAGCGTATGTTATCACAGTGTATTTTAGCGTGTATTTTGCACTGAAATAAGTGCCAAAATACGCTTTAAAACCATAATCAAGTACAGAACTCATTGAGTGCAGTGTGAATCATCAGGTGACAATGGTGCCAACAAGTACTAAACTTTACAAAGCAATAATCTGCCTCGGGCAATTGTGCATTGAAATTACACGCTTGAAAGTGCTTAATTTCAACAAAACGAGCGCATTTATAGCACACAAAAAAATTGAATATGTTGTTTGAATTTCCCCTAAGTTGGGGGGCGTTTTCAAGCTCAGTGCCTAGGGCAGCCTGAGATGTAAATAGCCCTGTTATACATATTATTTTTTTTTTTTGAATTTCCCCTAATTTGGGGGGGGTTTTTCAACTCAGTCCTGGGGGCACCGGATGTAAATACGGCCCTGTTTATACATATTTATAATGTTCTCTAAACTAAATATCCCTAATTTTGCTAATCTTTCTGGGTATTGTAGTCCACCCAGTCCTTTTATTACTTTCGTTCCCCACCTCTGAACCTGTTCAAGCTCTGCAATGTCTTTCATGTGCACTGGTACCCAGAGCTGTCCACAATATTCCATGTGTGGTCTAACCAGTGACTTGTATAATGGAAGAATGATGTTCTTATCATGTGCCTCTATGCCCGTTTAATATGCCCCATGACCTTATTTGCCTTATCAGCTGCTGCCTGACACTGGCTGCTACAATAAATTTTACTGTCCACTAGGATTCCCAAGTCCTTCTCCATGTCACTTTTACCCAGAGTTTTTCCATTTAACAAGTAATCATGAAATAGATTTTCCTTTCCATGTGCATAACCTTGCATTTATCTCTGTTAAACCTCATCTGCCACTTCTTTTTCCAGGTCTTCAACCTATTCAGATACGTTTAAAATAGAACATTATCCTTTATTGTGATAATTAACACAGTTCTACTATGCAATCCTTCTGTAAGGTCATTAATGAATATATTAAAAAGAATAGGGTCCAATACTGACCCTTAGGTACCACACTAGTAACAGGGATCCAGTCCTAGTAAGTACCATTAATCACAACCCTTAGTTTTCTATCACTGAGCAAGTTACTTACTAACTTGCAATCATTTTCCTCCATTTTACTTACCAACCCTTTGTGTTACAGTAACAAATGCTTTTAAAAAGATCCAAATATATCGACTCCAATGCCTCACCACGATTCAGTCTAGAACTAATCTCGTCATAGAAGCTGATGAGATTAATTTGAGGACTGATCCTTCATAAACCCATGCTGGAACGGAGTTATACATTTATTTTTAGTGAAATACTCCTGAATAACATATCTTAGAAAACCTTTAAACATTTTACCTACAACAGAGGTTAAACTTACCGGGCTATACTTTCCGGGATCACTTTTTGACCCATTTTTGAATATTGGCACCACATTTGCAATGCAGCAATCCTTTGGGACACGCCCCATTAATATACAGTCCATAAATACTTAAAATAGGGGCCTGTGTACCACATTACTTAATTACATTACTTAGAACACAGGGGTGCATACAAACAGGACCTGGTGATATGTCTATTTTAATCTTCTTTCAGGGTTGGACATGAAACACTTAAGATGGAGTTTACCTAAATCCAACATGGCTTCTATCTTCTGTTTAACGGGCAATAAATAATAAAAAAGGGCAAATCTAAGTCAGAGGGGTCAGCATCAGCCTTTGAAAATTACAAAGAGCTTCATAAAATCTGTAAAAAAGTGATAAAAGAAGCTAAAATCCAAAATGAAAGGCAGACGGCCAAGGACAGCAAGACAAACCCAAGTAAATTTAAGCATATAAATGCCAAAAAGTCAAAGTCGGACCATGTAGGACCCTTAAAAAACTGTATTGGGGAGCTGGTCACTGGGAACCAGGAGAAGGCAGAGGTACTAAATAGGTTCTTCAGCTCAAGGACTATATACAGGAATATGTGGAAGAATACAATATTATAAGTGATTGCCAGCATGGTTTTACTAAGGACAAAAGTTATCAAACCAACCTGATCTGCTTTTATGAAGAGGTAAGTAGAAGTCTGAATAGCGGGGCGGCTGTGGATATTGTGTTTATAGACTTTGCAAAGGCTTTTGACACTGTCCCTCATAAGCGTTTGTTGGGTAAATTAGAATCCTTTGGGTTAGAAATAACAGTGTGTAATTTGTGGTGGTAAATGACTCCTACTCTGAGTGGTCCCCTGTTATGAGTGTAACGGGTTGGTGGATTTGCTGGACCACCGCAAGCGATGATAGTTAAAGGAGTTGTCTCCCCACAGGGTTTCAAAGAATGCATGAAAGAAATTCTCTGTCACTTCCTGGTTCATACTAATTTGCATAAACTCCGTGCTTGTACAGCATAAGCTCCGTGCTTTCAGATGCTAATTAGATTAGATTAGCTTCTCAAACTACTGGAAGGACTTCTTATCTGATCCCCAAAACAAAAGCCCTAATTACAGAGCTGTTTACTTGAGATAAATCAAGCTTTTTACTGTCTGGCAGCACAGGACACTGACTGACACTGCTGACCTGTGTGATGACTCACTCTCTGTTATCTCATTGAACAAACAGCCCCCGGAGATTTGTTTACAGGTCGGTTACTGAGGGAACTGAAATAGCCAGGGAGGTAATAAATTCACTTGTATCTCTTTAGGGAAAACAGAGGAACAATGCAATATATTTGGAAAATGTCTTTATTTTGTGTTCCCTACAATTTGAAAGCTATACTATGTAGCGAGACAACCCCTTTAAGCCACGCCAGGGAGTGGAGTCTAAGTAGCCCCCGGTATTCACCAGAGCCCGCCGCAAAGCGGGATGCGGCGTGAGGCTACCAGGTCGCTACCCCTGATGTGACTTGCTTGCGATGGCGGCCGGAGTAATGCGTGGTACAGAATCGTAATCCAGAGACGTAGTCGGGGACAGGAAGGAGGTCAGGACGGGCGGCAGAGGTTCGTGGTCAGAGACGGGCAGACGGTCAGGACAGGCAGCAAACAGGCAAGGTTAGGAAACATAGCGGAACGGACTGGTACACGGGTAATCAAACGGAACTCCAAACTCTCTCAAGACTCACTAACGCACACCAAGAATCTGGCAGAGAGTGCAGGGGGCGTGTACCTTATATAGGACCAGCGGCCGGCAATAGACGGATGCGCATGCGGTGGCTGGGACAGGCAGAAGCAGGAAGTACAGGAGGGTGGAAGGGTAAGTGACAAGACGCCGAGACCCGGGCAGCAAGGGGCTGGACTCGGGCGGCCGCGGCACCCGCACCGGACCCCGTGCGGGCAGGGGGGCTGCCGCGGGGGGCGACTGCACCCACGCCAGTCCCCATGAAAGTATCCCCCCCCCCCCCTTAAGGTCTCCCCCTCTTTCTTCGGAATTTAGAGAGAAGGTCAGAAGACAATTTGGCCTCGGGTTCCCACGAACGCTCCTCAGGCCCGAACCCCCAGTCAATCAGAAAGAACCGCTTCCCCCTCACTGTTTTTTCTGCCAGCACCTCCTTGACCTCAAAGATGTTATCAGCGTTGGGCCCAGGAGAAGGGAGACAGATCCACGGGAGAAGCGGTTCAGCACCACAGGCTTGAGGAGAGAAACATGGAAGGCGTTCGGGATACCAGAGTAGGAGGCAAGCGGGGGCTTGTAAGGACACCGAGTTTCAGTTGCCGAAGTACAAAAAAAGGGCCCCCAAAAAACTTAGGCCTAACTTATAACTGGGCACCTTGAACCGAATATATTTGGCAGATAACCAAACTCTATCACCCGGCTTAAATATGGACGGAGGTCTACGGTACCTGTCAGTCTGGACCTTGGTGCGAGCGTAGGCCCGTAGAAGGGCCTGTCTTGTGACTTGCCAGAGTGCCTTGATGTCTCGCACTTGGACATCAATGGCAGGAACGTGACACGAGGTAGCCAGAGGGAGAGGCGGGTGGGGGTGTAGCCCAAACACAATAAAAAAAGGAGAGGCTCCAGCAGACTCCGAGTCTAGGGAATTTTACGAGAATTCCGCCCAGGGGAGGTCAGACCAGCTATCCTGACAGGCGGATACAAAATGTCGTAGGTAGGTGCCTAAAACTTGGTTAACCCTCTCTACCTGCCCGGTAGTTTGAGGGTGGTATGCAGATGAGAAGTCTAGCTGAACCTGCAACTGACTACATAGAGCCCACCAGAATTTTGAAACAAACTGGACCCCCCTATCCGAGACAATATGCAATGGGAGACCGTGTAACTGAAAAATGTGGTGAAAGAAGTGCTGGGCCAGCTGGGGGGGCAGAGGGCAACCCGGTCAGAGGAACAAAGTGAGCCATCTTCGAGAATCTGTCACCACCCAAATGACCGTGTTTCTGGAGGAGGCCGGGAGGTCCGTAACAAAAGCCATGGCCACATGGGACCAAGGTCTTTTTGGCACCGGGAGAGGCTGAAGCAGACCTGCGGGTCTGAGACGAGGGACTTTATTACGGGCACAGCAGGTACAGGCCAGGACAAAGTTTCTAACATCTTGAGCGAGGGTGGGCCACCAATAATAACGAGGGATTAGTTGCAGGGACTTATGTACTCCAGGATGACCAGCTGTTCGTGAGGCATGTCCCCACCTCAGGATACGATGCCGCATGGCAGGGTGTACGTAGGTCTTCCCAGGAGGTAGATGTTGAAGGTCCCCCAGGGGGGCCCCCGTAAGGGGTTTTCTGGAGGGAAATTTTTTG